>JBBCBC010000017.1:4140938-4443817 GCA_037126765.1 Stenogyne calaminthoides | reverse complement strand
GTTATTCATAATAGGATTTTTCAAAATTTGGAAATATAGTAGGCGAAAGATTTTCTTGATTTTTTGAAAAGATATTATAAGAAGATATGTATTTCCTTGAAATACAAGAATATCTCATAAATTGAGGAAGATAAAATCTTGGGAATCTTGTGCTTTTATATTTCAAAAATATCATAGCGAATAGAAGGTGAGATTTTGTGGAATATTATAATTATGGGAGAAAAGAATATAGGAGATATATTCGAGATTTCTTGGAGATCGGGGAAAAGATTTTCCCATTATTTTAACACAAAATTGACCACACGGTCTCTGTAAATAGGGGATGATTCTTTTTTAATCCGACGAGGACTAAGGAATACTTAGAGGAAGTTCTTTTGGTTAGTCTAATCGGCGGATCCATCGTCCCAAAGAGAATTACATTAAAGTAAAGTGGTAAATTCGCATCGTGGGTTTAAGTGAATTATTATATACATGATATGTTGTTGGATTATTATTTGAATTAATATAGGATTAATTCATCTTAGTAATAATTATAAAATTAAATTTGTATTTAAATATTCACCCCGAATAGATGCATGCAACTTATTCTAGCAGATTGGGCGTGGAAATCATCGGGCTTTCTCTGGCGAGGGCGTGTCGGCGTATTCTCACATACGTCTCGGCACATGAGGGGTTCGGGATTCCTTTATTTGGCATTTCTCTTCAAATGGAATGTTGGTCTAAACTTTGGAAGAAGAAGGTCCTCCAGGAATCGGGTTTTCTATTGGAGGATGTGTAAGGATGGTTGGCGGTTCGAGCCAAGCTTTGTCGTTAGTGCGGGGGTTTCCTCACAATGTCTGTTTGTAATGTCCGGGTGTCGGGGAATCCTTGTGGCACCTTTTGTGGATTGTACCTTGTGCGAAAATCTTTGGGAGAATGGAGGACTTTGGGATAAAATTGATATTCTTGCTTACTCGGTTGAGAGTCACAGTGACTTATTTATCAGGGCGTTGTGTGACTTCCAGGAAGCTGAGTCGGATCGTGTAATGGGCATTGCCTGGTCTTTATGGAGGAAAATAGGAACCAGGTGGTGTGGAATGGGAAGCCTTCGACACCATCACAGGTCGTTTTCGCAGCTGGAAGCTTTCTTGGTGAGTGGAGAAGTGTACGGGCCGGCCGAGTACAGTTAGTGAGTGTCTACAATGTAAAATATGGCACCCTCCTGAGGCGCCTTACATTAAACTGAACGTAGATGTTGCGTTTTTTGAAAACTCCATGCAAACCGGCATTGGAATGGTCCTGCGCGACTCAGAGGGTGTTTGCTTCGCCATGCAAGTTCAGCACAGAGATGGTTTGATGGCTGTTAAAGAAGGAGAAGTGTGGGGAGTCCATGAGGCGTTAGGTTGGGCTTAGAGGGTGGGCATGGAAGAAGTGATCATCGAGACAGATGCACAATATATCCCGGATGCCTTTTGCTCGCAAGTGGAAGATGATACGTTGTTTGGAGACTACGTAAAGGATTGCCGGAGGATTTTAGCTCGTAATGTAAGTTTTAAGGTGATTTGAGTTAGTCGAAATGCCAATATTGTGGCACATAACCTAGCACGAATTTCTCGATTGTTTGAGAGTTCGTACTGTTGGGTCGAGCCTCCGTTTCCTGTGGATGGCCTTCCCGATATTTGTGGGGGTTGCTTTTAACCTCCATCTTTCTTCCAAAAAAAAGGTAACTTGTCATTCATCTCATGAATTAATTGAATGAATTTGAAATGCTGTCAAAAAAATAAAAATGAATGAATTTGAAATGCTTTAGTTTGTGTCAAAATCTCAAATCCTTCAGGCCCCGTTTGGTTCGCGGGATTGATTGGGATATATCAGGATTTGCATTTTAATCCCAAATAATTTACCGCGGCTCGGATCCACTGTTCTATTTTCCTATTCCATCTACTATTTCACATCTTAGATGAATGACAAGTGTACATCTCACCATATCTATAAATATGAGAACAACACCCTAATATAATCAGATAATTTATTAAGGAATTTATATTTATTTAAGCAAAACTAATTAATTCCTACCAAATCTCATTCCAAAAAAAATTATAAAAATATTTATAATTAACTAATTTAAGCCATATATATATATATATATTTATTAATCAAAAAATAACTTTTTTAATTATAAATTAGATTACGTATATTGCAATATTAATCTATCATACATAAACTAAAATTCAATAAAAAAATATGAAAATTTAATTATTAGAAGAAGAAAAACTATTTTTATTTTTTTATTTTTTACGTATTTATAATTAAATTTTATATTCTAAAATTTGTACATCTTAATATATTAAAATATATGTATATCAATAACATGTATATATATATATACATAATTTCACGTTCTAACATTTGTATTATTTAAATATAAATATTATATTAATTATATTAAATTTAATTATAAGCACGTACTAATTTTATATGTATTTATTGATATGACTCTTCAGTTATTACGACTAATACTCTTTTATAATGTAACTCATACTCTTCATTTATCACTATTAATACCATTGTTGTAATATAAGTCATATCCCTTAGTATCACGAGTAATACTCTTTTTTATAGTAATAAGTTGTATCCTTCAGTTATCACAATTAATATCCTTTAATAATATAAGGCATACCCCTTAATCAATTTCACGGATTCCTGCTGTAAAACTTGTTCACCTATATTTTATTTTTAATAAAATATGCTCTCAATTTTTTTCTACTAATATATTTTCATATATTTTATTGAATTTTAAAATTTATATGATAAATTAAAATTATAATATATGAACTTCAATTAATTAATTGTAAATATCTTTATGAGATTTTTTTTTTGGTAGAAATTAGTTAGTTTTACTTAAATAAATATAATTTCCTTAATAGATTATATGATTATATTAGGGTGTTATTCTTATATTTATAGATATGGTGAGATGTACACTTGTCATTCATATGAGATGTGGAATAGTAGATGGAATAGGGAAATGGAACAGTGGATCCGAGCCGAATCTACCGTTTGGTTTGCGGGGTGAGGGCTCATGATATATACTTCAAGTCCGGGTAGAAAATGTATCAAATCCCTTCATAAAGGGATATGTCAATCCCATGTAAAAGGTGGGATAGAACATATTCCAAATGCAATATTACAAATTGTCCTTCTATTGTTTGAATAGATTCACAAGAATAAAGTGTGTTGTTTCAATTCAATTTAAGAATGTTTATGACATTTCAATAGGTATCTCATCTAATCCCTCAATTTAATCCTACAATTCAAACGCATATCTAGATTCAACAAATCCAGACAAATCAATTCAATCTAACTCAATCGCCCACTCAATTCTATTTAACATAATCAATTCAGTCTCGTAAACCAAACACCCCCTCAATATATCCAAACGCAATAATGTTAATGCAATAATCTCATAAATTACGTGTGTATGCACTTGTTTTTTCATTCTAGGTTATAATTATCAACTTATCCCAAAAGATAAGCATAATTGTCTGTAGCAAAAATGACTATACAAGGAATTGGGTCTCTGTGTCCTGGATTCTTTTTTTTCCTATCATATATACCATGTTAATTTGTTTCGTACAATTTGTCATGACACCCCTCGTGCATTCATATCATCATATGTGGGGTTCAATTTAATTGTCACGGCAATATATATAATGTCCTCATCGATATTTTCTATTTAATTACCTGCGTACCTATTTCATTCTAGCTCCCCTGATTAAATCATGAGACATACAATCCTTATCTTATATATGACGTTTTTGACATAGTTTTCGACTTTTGTTGAATTCATTGGACTGAAAAATCCAAGAATTTTATTAATTTCCAGATTCGATTATTCAAGATCATGTTGGTGGACAATATATTTTCTAGGACAAACTTCTGATTATTTGCTCCTCAAATAGCTACCAGCATTCTGTACCAATATAGGCTATAGGGATTCATGGGTAAATGAACTTTTAAAAAAACAATTAATTTTTTCAGCCTCTTGCATTTGTCTCCGAACATCTTTCAGCTATATTTTATATATTAAATTTTATAAATAATTAGGAATAACATTTATAAATTTTGTTAAGTTCGGAAGCGTATATAAACAGGGATTCGAAATTTAGAAAATAAATTACTAATTATGTATTGGGTGTAAAAGAAATAAACAGGGTTGCCGTCCTCAATATGGATCATCTGAATATATTAAAACACAATACTTCAATGGCAAATTCTCAATGGCGGATCCAGAATATAATTTTGAGGGGGCGAGAGTGTAAAAAAATGTGTGTTTTAAGTCTAATTAATAGATATCAACACTTATACAGTGATAATACATACATATGTAGCTAAACAATGAGAATATAATTACACATATTAATATAATTATACACATGTATCCATATATATATTGAAAAAAAAAAGTTTGGGGGGCTGCTGCCACCCCTAGCCCCCCCTTGTATCCGCCTCTGCCTGTGCACCCCATGCACCAATTTTATTGGTACAATTTAATTTTAGAAGTTCTTTTTCTAATTTTTTTCAGTTTTAATTTTTTTTTTCAATTTCAGTTTTCTTTTAACTTTAATTTCAATTTTAGGTTTTTTTTTCCTCGATCCGAACCCAAACCTGGTTCGAGTGGTTCATGGTTCATTCAGGCCAAGTGGTTCATGGTTCACCCAACCCGAATAGTTCATATATGATTTAGGGTTCATTGTTTAGGGGTTAATGTTTAGAGTGCATAGTTCATCCAAATTAAAATTGAATACAATTGCACCAATTGTATCTTGTGCAATTGGTGCACAGGAGAGTAACTCTACTTCAATATTCTTCGACAAGTTTAGTCAGTTTCGTGAATCTTACTTTTTTATTTGTTTTCTATAATGTAGGTTAGTGAGTAATAATATAATTGTGTCAAATGTATTAGAAAAATACAAGCTCTCGTGTAAAACTTATTCATAATATAAAATTTATACAATTGCACTTATAAATTGATATCAGTACTCTTATAAACTAAAATCAATAATATTTATAAATGTTATGATCTCAGTTTATAAATCATGCGATGATATTAGTTGATAAGTGTAGTGGTAATAGTTTGTAAATGCAGTGATATAAATTTTATACCATGAACAAATTTCACCGAAAACATATGCTCTTAAAAAAATCCTACTTAAAATATCAATATTGCAATTAAAACCATAAAATAGAAAAGGTAAGTCCAATTCAAATTGAAAGTCAAACATTAATGAGATAAATAAACGTACGTAGTACCCCCTCCCCCACACTTGCATGAAATTTTTAAAAAGAAATAGAAAATAGAAAACATCGACCCTGTAATGTTAGGGTTGGTGGGTGACGAGCCATTTAGTGAAATTTTGGAGTGTAGCAAGATCGGCCCTGTAATGTTTCTGTGTGAATTTGTGGAAATCCGACCACTTGAAATCTGGATATTTCCTTGGCCTTTTTGAGGTAACAAGATTTACAGGTGGTACAATGAGTTTGTCTTCTTTGGGGCACAAGAAATAAGCCAATGACACTCTCTCTTTGCTTTTGTTCACCACCGCCCTATGTGCGCAGCTCTTGTATGCTCCATTTGATAATGCCTACACAATTATACACACCACATGTATAATCATAAATATTATTGCATGCATATATATATATATATATATATATATATATATATGTGTGTGTGTGAGAAAATTTTCAGAACTAGTCCTATAATTTAATTAAGTCTATTCCACTTTTAGTCCTTTTAATTTTTTTATTTTTTCAAATTTAGTTCTGAAAATTTTAATTTTGATCATTTTTGCTCAGAAATTTTGTATTTTTGCCAGAATCAGCACGTGGGGCGCCCATAACCAATTTAAATTTGGAGATTTACAATTTGTGGGTAAATTCAAGCATATGGATTGTCACCCAACCCAAAAACATGTGACCAATTTAGACTTGACAATTTTTAATTTTCTATTGGGTAGGATGGCACTCCACGTGCCTAAAAATTAGAAATTTACAAGTTTTAATTGGTCACGCTTCACATGTTGATTCCGAAAAAATTCAAAATTTTTAATAAAAAATATTAAAATTGATACGTTCAGGATCAAAATTAAAAAAACAAAAAGTAGCCTGTTAAAAAAGAAATCGACGGACTAGTTTTGTCCAATCACTTGTTACATCTCCACGTACATAGCCAGCTTTAAGCGTGATTATTAATTAATTCATGGGCACGTAATAATTTAATCTTTTGTTAGAAAGTCGTAAACTGCAACTAAAGTAATTGTACCCAATATTAAAAGTTACATCATTAATTTGACATTCTTTTTCAGATATTTCATGAATTTTTAGTACATATGTACGTATTAATTCACGTTGTAAATTATATTATCTCGTCTCTAACCTTTTAAACTTGTGTTTGAAAATTTTGAGTTGCAGTAACATATTTATAGGTCTCACGCTTATTATAAGAAAATTGACTAGTAATGACAAAAATTATGATCTTATAATTTCCCCAGCTAAAAGTTTTTAATAACAAAAAAAAGAGCGTCATTAAAAATTATTTAATGCCATTAAAGACTATTAACTAGAGAAACTACTTACAGAGAATGTATCGCCCAAATTGACGACTAAGGCGTCACGTCTAGGCTTGACGGACTTCCATTTATTGTCGGAGAAAACCTGGAGACCTCCGACTTGATCTTGAAAAAGGATTGTGAGAGCCGTTGGATCACAGTGAGGTCCAGTGCCAAGAGTTTGGCCTGGCTCATGGCAAGGTGGGTAGAAGTTGCATCTTAATATGGAGCTACCATCTTGTAAAAACTCCTTAAAGTATGATCCATCAACCCCTAAACTCATCCCTAAAATATCCATTATAGTAAGAGACAATCTTTTCATGTCCTCACAATATTTTTGGAAATCCCATCTGCAAAAAATGTTCAAATCAACACTACTGGACTTGGAGAGATACCAAAATTAAGAACACGGTTCGCATAGTGAAATGTATTAATTAAAATTGGCACTAAATACGAGATGGGACACCAGAGTGAAATATGAAATCCGTGTTGGACAAAATAAGCGTCAGTACACGGAGATCAGAGGAGTGACTACACACGGTTGATTTCCAAATTAATTAAATAAAAATTACTTTATACAAAAAAAAAATGTTTAGAGCTTTAACTTAATAGAGTTTGCCACCCTTAATTAATTTGTAGAACTATATATAACATTAAATTATGAAAATTCTCGTTCTCTTAAAGTAAAATTCTGGATTTTATTCTGCACAATTTTTTTTTCAAAATATTATTTTCGTAATTGCATTTGCAGTCGTGTAGGGCTTTTGCCTCACGAAAATGGTGATTTTTTTTAATAGTTTTGGTCCCACGGAAATTTTCCTTTCAATTAACAGATGTTAATGCGTGAGATTCACAAGTCATTAAATTTTTTACCAAAGTGATAATTTTTTTTTATTAATTTTGAAATTCTAGTTATTTTACGGATTATGTCAAATGGTTTACAGTTGGGGACCAAAATTTCAAAAACAAAGAATATTTCGAACGTAGATATCAAAAGAAGTTAAATTCACGATTTTGGTCCCAACACCCACCACTTTGATCTCAAAACCATTTTTCATGCAGTTTTGGTCCTACTGTTACGTTTTTCGTTAAAGTTAGCTGCAGTTTTGATCCCATAGGACAAGATTTGAGACCAAAAGTGCAGTTGAATTTAACGGATTCCGTGCGGAAGGATCAAAAAACTGCATGAGAATTCTTCGGGACCAAACGTGGTGAGTATTGGGACAAAAAATCGTAAAATCCCGTGTCATGTGGGAACAAAAGTGAATTTTACTCCTACCAAAAGGCCAAAACTGTTGGCTAAAATTCCCTGTTGAGCTAGTATTGAAATTTACCCACTAATTATATATACCATGAAAACACGTGTGATATGCATTGATGCGATTTGCAATAATGCAATCTAACAAAATTAAATAAATATGAATATTAATGATTAATGATCTTACCCAAGCTGCTCAAATTCTTGGCCAAAAGCTGATTTGAAAAAAAGGGCAGCCTCAGAATCAGGGCCATTCTCATGGAAGAAACAAGAAAAAGTTTCCTTCCATGGCAACTTGTAAGAAAAACGATCTGCATGAGCCAAAGAATATCCCCACAAACTGCCGGGAACCCTACGAACCCTCATTTTTTCATCAATCGAAAGCTTAAAGAACTTTGTCACGTGATCATGCACATTATTTATGAGGTTCAAATCGACACCATGGTTGATCACTTGGAACAAACCGTGGCTCGAACAAGCTGACCTAACGAGCTTGATTGCTCGTTGAGTCGACTCGTTTTTGCCGTTGAAGAAACCCTCGAGGTCGACTATAGGTTCATTTAGTTGTTCATCTAATTCTTGGTTTGCAAGAGGGTGTTCTTCTTTGGGCCAAATGAATTTTTCTGGAAGCAAATTGTTGGAGAATTGAAGAGATGGAAGGCTATGGAATGAAACATTTGAATCCATGGTGCGAAGATGTGTAAAAGAGTTGGTGATTTTTCTTGGTGGACAATTGGAGGTATTTATAGAATTAAGTAGGAATTTAAATCACAGATGGTTCATAACTTTGACATTAAATAGATTCAGTCATATACCTTTTTTATTTTTTAAGAAAAAGCAAAAGAGTACAGGGACTCTACTCCAAAAGCACAACTAGAGATGCCTTTAAGAGAGAGTGACAATATATTTGATAATGTCTAATTTAAATTCCAAGTCACTCGAAAAATTCAAAATTATATCGTTCTGCTGAATGAATTTATGACTTTTCAATCGCGAATGTGACTGGACTGCCACATGTTATTTTTTTTTATTTATTTTACACCTGAAATTACAGGTCATATATAGAATTTAAAAAAAAAGGAGTTGGTATGCTGTGAAACTTGTTCACCGTGAAACTGATTTTTTTTTCCAGGCATACTCTTTAGTAATATAAGTCACACCCTTTAATAATATAAGTTGCACCCTTCAATTATCACTACGATACTCTCTGCTATAATATATATAAGTCACATTCTTCACTTTAATGAGTAATACCCTTTATAGTAAAAAGTCACATCCTTTATAGTAAAAGTCACACTCTCTAGTAATATAAGTCACACTCCTTAAACAGTTTCACCGTGAAACTTGTTCACCCTATACTTTGCCAAAAAAAAAAAATTGATTTGATTTTATGACATGTAATTCCAAGATAAAAAATATAATAAAATTACATGTGGCAGTCCAGTCCAGTCACACCCTCGGCCGAAAAACCTCAAATTTAATTGGCGAAACGACGTAGTTCAGAATGTTCTGCGGACTTGAAACTTAAATTGGACATTGTCAAATATATTGAGACTAAATTGATAATAAAAATATTATGAAACCGAATCTATTTGAGAACAAAATTATGGAATAATTTGTGATTCCAACTCATTTATTTGTGAGATTTTTTAATGAATGTATTCGCGGGACAGGTCAATATTTCAATCCGTCAAAAGAATTACACGTATAATGTGGATGTGCGAAATATAGCATCATGCATCAGTTCAAACTTTTGAAATTAAATAAAATTCTTTCATGTATCAGAGTTTTGGCTCACTCGTATTAAATTAATTATGAAGAAATAAATTTCAGCAACACTTTAACTTACTTGATCTTAAAGAACTAATGTTAAACTAGCAATCTAGAGTAAAAAAAACGTATAAAATTCAAATAGTGGCAGAGCAAAATGAAGAAACCAAGAAAGATAAAGAAAAAGAATGCGTCCAAGAAAGAAAAAATGAGTCAGAGAGATGAAATTCTGTCAACAATTATTCAGCATTTCTTGAATGATTTCAAGAATATCATTTTCTTCTTCTTAAATTTTAATTCGCTTTAATATATCGTGTTAAATTAAGTACAATATCTTTATCAGTGAATTTTTTTAAAAAAGTTTTAGCTATCTAGGGGGGGTCATTGCCCATTGGCAAATGTCCCCCTAATGATAAGTTGTAGGTACACTACCGTACCAATAATGTTCTTTGCTTTTTTTCTTTTTAAAAGAAAAATCCTCAATTCTTATAAAAGACACCTGAATAAATTTTACTTTTAGATCGAATTTGATTCTATTTGTATCATAAAATGTTATATAAAGAAAGCATAACGTGTTACATATGATTTTATTTGTATATACTTTTAGATCGAATTTGATTTTTTTTATTATATATTGTCAGTTAAAGAAAAAACAATGTGTATGTAACTCTTTGAAGAATAAAAATTGAATCTAATATTCGAAATTCGAATAACTGGTTCACTTTTAATTATTGATTTCAAATTGTAAGTTTACTGTACATTGTTCAAATTGTGAGTGTGTGTAGAGAAACACGCTTTATGATATGGAACACGACTTCATGCATGCAGCACATCTTCAGCACGTGGTCGCAACTGTATTCGTACATTCATGCACAGACGCGCGTAGGATGGAATCTTTTATGTCTGATATAATAAAAAGGGAAAAATGTTTTCTTAATTTCGTGCAATCTCGTCAAAGTATAACATGGACAAGTTTCACACAAAAAATCGGTGAAATTAATTAACAATATATGTTTTATATTATTAAAAGGTATTAGCCGTGATAATTGAAATGTATGACTTATAAGTTATAACTATATAAAGGGTATTACTTGCAGGGTATGACTAATATTACAATCGGGGTATTAATAATAATAATTGAAGGGTAGACTTACATTACAAAATGGTATTAGTTGCAATAACTGAAGGGTCGAGTTTATAAATATAAAATTAGTTTCACTAAACACCTACGTGTAATTTACCCACTTTTTTATTTTGGTCATATTACTTTTCACATTTTAATTTTTATCCTGTAATTTAAACATTTTTTATTTTTTGATCTTTTTTACTTTCAAATTTTATTTTTTGTTAAATTGTTCCATTCTTGCCAAATCGAAAATTTAGGTCCTTAAATTCCCACCCTCACTGGGTTCGAAAAAAAAATTCCCACCCCCACTATTGCATGCCTAAAAAAAAAAATTTCCCACGTAGAATTACAATGTATTAAATAGTAAATTAAATAGGATAAAAACTAGTCGCATAGAATAGAAGGCCCATTCTACGTTATCAATGCTTTAATCTTAAAAAAGAATGAAAGGGAAAAGATAATGACATTTCATTTCACATCAATTTCGATATCCAACTATGTTATGTACTTATGTCTTTCAATGTATATAATTAAGTTCACTAGTTTCAATAGTAACTATGTTGAAAATTTGGTTTTGATAGTGTTCTAGCACTCAAGTTTGACCAAATTATTGAGGAATTAAAATGTTAATTTTTTGTAAATTAAACGTGACAAGATTGTTCTACTCGCGGAGTAGATGATCGTGGTATATTTAATATCTCAAAACATAATTTCGGTGAGTGAAAAATTAATTAAAGAATATGAGACATTAATACTCTAGTGAGAGAGCAATTGGTGGGTGAGTGTTGACCAAGTGTAGTCTTCTCACTTATCTCACATTGGAAACAAGGAAAGTTTCCTAGTATAAATAGAAGCTTATGGTCATGCTCTTTTTGGTGTATGGGGACCAAAAAATGGTGCATTATTCCGGGACCCGTGGTTCTTGGTTCTTGAATCTATCTTTTGGGAGTTCAAAAACTCTAAATGGACCAATTATTTTTGGACTCAATGAATTGGGCCCATCCCGACCCGAGTGGTTCTTGGAGTTAAGTATTATATTCGAATTATAGGTTCAACAAACTTTGAATTCAAGGCAATTGGGCCGGGGCCCGGTTTACAAAGTTTTTTTAACTCCCACGTTTTCCTAAATTCCCTTGCCTTTCGCCAATATATACCCATTCTAATTTTTTTTTTCTCAACCCTATTGGGTGGCCATTTCATTTCACATATATTTTCCATCTCCAACTCATACTTATCTAGTTCAATGTAGTATTATTTCAATCACTTTTAGTTAATATTTTGAATTTTATTTTAGATATTTTAGGTTCAACTATCCGCGATCGTATTTTTGTCTTTGTGAAAAAGTATTTATCCTTAACGGTTCAATTGTGTTTTTCACCTTACTTTTTTCAAAGTTCATCTTTGCCTTCACAAATAGAAGGCCCATTCTACGTTATCAATGCTTTAATCTTAAAAAATGAAGAATGAAGGAAATGATAATGACATTTCATTTCACATCAATTTCGATATCCAACTATGTTATGTACTTATGTCTTTCAATGTATATAATTAAGTTCACTTTAGTTTCAATAGTAACTTTTCTTTTAGATATTTTTAGCAAGAAGAACTTTTTTTGGGATCTTTATCTTATAACACACATTTGATAGAACGTATATATTTATTTTTAAACTTTTTTTCACCTCTTTTCAACCTATAGTTCTATCTTCACCTTTGGATACAGGGTCATTGTGGGAAAGTTAAAAAATAGTACTCCCTCTCCATCAAAACTACGTCCACTTTTTTTGGCACAACATGTAAGAAAAACATAGATAAAGTAAGGATATGATAGAGTATTACAAGGTCCACTTATAAATAAAGTAAAGTAATTTAAAGTCCAAAAATCTAGTCTCCAATGCATAAGACGGAAAGACAACCTACCACAAATCACACTCACTTTTTCCAAGGACCCAAAGTGTTAAAGAGTTAATGCCCAACTTATGTCCCATCGATCTCAACGTGAGACGGTCTCATTCAAGCGTGCCTCACTAAAAAATTTCAACACCTGCAAATAAACATATTGAGGAGAGAAAAAAAAAGGTAAACATATTTGTACTAAGAATTTGTGAGTTAAAATTATTCTCTTAATTTCTCTCTTTAAAGACGTGAACTTGATTTATGATATTTTAGTTTTTTTCCAATTTTTTTTGGTAGTGGGGGAGGACAGTCGGTTGTGACTTATTCCATCTCTGCTCATGAAATTATATTTTGACTCTTATATATATAAGAGATCACCTATTTAAAGAGCCAAAAAAAAAATTGAGAGAAAATGAAAAGATAGTCTTAAATTTTGGAGATATTTTTTTATATTTTTATCTTCAAAATTCATATTTACACAAATACATGACACTATTAATATATTTTTAATAAAATTTGTTTTTACAAAATGAACTTTTTTTACCAATTAATATGGAGATTGTGTAATTAATTCATATTTTTTTGTCCTTCACAAATATTTTAAAAGCCCATTCCCATTGTTTTCAATGCTTTAATTTTTGTCCCAAACCTTTAATTGAATGAAAAAAATGATAATTCACATTTCATTATCAAAGTTTTTGTGCATTTTTTGATATCCAAGATTTGTTAAGTATTTTTTAAAGTTTGTATATAATTAAGTTCACTTTAGTTTCAATTGTGGATAAGTTTTCTTTTTTGATATTTTTAGTAATCTATCCATTTAACTATTTTGGGATCTTAATTTGGGACAAAAGTGCAATTATGATCATTTTGATAGAACGTATATTTTTTATTTATTTTTAAACTTTTTTTGTTTAATTATGCAAAACATTATCAACTTTTCAACCTATAACAAGTTCTTTTGGGAACTCTTCACCTTTGGATACAGGGATCAAGATTGTGAGGAAAGTTAAAAAATAGTTTTCTTTTGGGATTCTCCCTCTCCATCAAAACTCATGCACGTCCATGAAGTTTTTTGAGTATTCACAACATGTGAACAGAAAAACATTCGTGAAAAACCGATGAAGGATATGAAATAGAGATGATTACAAATCGGTCCACTTATAAATAAAGTATTTGTTTAAAAAGGATTTTAAGTGATTGTTGAAGAATAAAGATAAAGTGTATATTTTCAATAAAAGATAAAAACAAAATGTGTAAACTAAAAAAGGACAAAAATCAATTTGGAAGATTATAGTATGGATTTGAATATTACTCTCCAACGGTAATATTCAAATCCACACTTATAAATACATTCGATTATCTTCAAAAAGAAGATAATGGAGGATCTGAAATTAAAATCACATCCGTTTTTCCAAGGACCCAAAGTGTTAAAGAGTTACTCTCCCAAATACAAAGAAATATATATTCAAAAGTGTTCTACAACTTATGTATTCCCAAAAAATGCGAGATTTTCCCAACCTTAGCATTGAGGCTAAACAAATGTAAGGGAAAATCTCACCCTCATTCAAACAAACAAACCTTACCCAAATCGGTTTGATAAAAAATTTAAACATCTAAGCAATCCCGAAAAGGGTCGAACAATCCCATGAGGAGAAAAAAAAAAGTAAAACATATTTCCCGTTGGTTAAGTTGGTTAATTTGCCCCTGAGTTAAAATTCTAAATGTCCCAACCACTCTTAAATATTCTCTTTTACTTTAAAGTTATTACTGAACTTGATTTATAAAGATAACACACACATGAGTTTGAATCACTGCCCTCACCCTGTTTTTATATACCGAATCAAAACGTTTTTACAATTTGGGGTTTGGGGACCATCAATTGTATCGTCGGGTTGTTCAAAAGGTCATATTCCATCAATGTGGATTTGATACCATCATATTTATCGACTTCAAACGTTATATAACTTTTCAAAGTGACCACCGATTTTTAAATCAAAAAAAATTGAGAGAAAATGATATTTTAATGTTAGTCTTAAAAAAGGGAAATTGTTGGATATTTTTTTTGTTTAATTATTTTTTTTCTTCAAAAACTCATATTTACACAAATAAGATCATGAGTTCCGAAAGTTAACCGGCGTCTACTTTTTATCGAGCCGACATCAGAAGGAGTCGATTTTTTTTTATGGCCAGATCGCGCATTAATATATTTTAATAAAATTTGTGTGTCTAAAAATGAACAATTGATTTTTTAAGATTTTTCATTAAATGGAGATTGTGTAATTAATTCGATAAAATTGAACCGATTTTTTTGTCCCAACAAGAAAATATTTTAAATGAGCACTTTTGAGTCCCATTGTTTTAAAGTGGTCTTTTTTTTGTCTCTGATCATTTTTTGTCCCAAACCTTTAATCCGTCCGCACATCACAAAAGAAGATAACAACATATACGTTCATAAAGTCTAACAACAAAGGCAAAAAGGAAAAGAAAAGTCAAGATACAAAAATGGATTTGAATATTACTCTCCATATATTCAAATTTAAAATACATTTTTATCTTCAAAAGAAGATAATGGAGGATTTTAAAAGCCAAATATTCATCCATTCAAGAACACAGAGCAAGAAATACACACATTTATTCAAAAGTTTCTACCTAGATCTTGGAAATGCTATATTCTAAGCTTGAGAGATTTTCCCAACCCCAGATTGAGGCTGTGGATGAAACGTTTTTGATGTAAGTTTTTTTGTAGATAAACATCTAAGTCCCGAAAGGGAGGGTCGGCAATCCCGTGAGGGTGATAAGTTTTGAGTGTGAACTCGGAAACATCTAGCAATCCCGAAAGGAGGGCCGGCAATCCCGTGAGGGTGATAAGTCCCGGCTTGGTTAAGTTGGTTAAGTTGGTGCCCCATGAAGGAATATGTAAACCACTTAAATATTGACCAAAATTACTTCGCTTATAAAGCATAACACACACATGAGCTTTTGAATCATGATTTATTGTCATTTTGAACACACACATGATTAAAAGCAAAAAAATTGAATCATTCTTTTATATGACCAAAAACGTTTTCCGTGAAAAATTTTTCAAAACGGGACCATCAAATTCATTTAAGCGTCTTTTAACCAAATATTTCTTGTTGTCCTTTTAATTCTAAAAAACCAATATTGAAGAAACAAATTGTGTGGTATAATTGTTTAATGCACTCCAACCATTCAAGAAATAGAATATCTGTTGTCAAAAAAAAAAAATCAAATGACAAGTGGGTAAATAATATATATTGTCATATCATTACCTTTAAGGTGACTTCTAAATCAACTTTACCTTTCCCTACTTGTTTCCTTATCATAAACATAATTTGTCTTCGCCTAAACGTCGACCGATTAAGGCTAATAATTTGGTTGAAAAAGCTTGATTTATTACCACGTTTCAAGATTTCACGTTTTATAAAGATCATAAAGCAGCTATTAGTTGACTTAGTCAAGTTTTCAGTTAGTTATTTTGTTCAGTAATACCTTTCAGTATTACAACTAATACTGTAAGGTATTATAAATAGATTCCACCTAGTTCCCTTTCATTTTATCAATTTATTCATCTTGTAACTCTTGCGGTGTAAAACAGAATGTTAATCTTCTTCAATTCAAGATTATTCATCTTGGTTTAGTTTCAATCTTCATATGGTATTAGTTTGAATCGATCAATCGATTCTTATTGTTACGCTTAGGTTTTTTCCCCTTTCCCAATTGTCTATCGATTGGAATTTCTTCGATCCTATTCTTTTCGATTCATCTTGGAGTCGAGTCTTCCGCTGTCTCAGATCGTATTTCGATCATCTTTCGTGAGTTCTATCCTCAATTCTTCGTGTCTATCACGATTTTGTTTCCGAATTTGATTTTGCCCTAAACAATGGCGACCTACAACGGAGCTTCGTTGAATCCTATTGAGAATCCTCTCTCTCCCTTGGCGCTACATCCAAATGATAATCCAGCAATTGCCATAGTTATGGAGCCCCTCGACGGTGCAAATTTCATCCTGTGGAGTCACGCGGTCAAAAGGGCGTTAAGCGTGAAGAACAAAGCCCCGCTCATTGACGGTTCTTTGACAGTTCCCGTTGAAGCCGAAGATCGTGTGGTTTATGCTGCGTGGATTCGTGCAAACGACCTTGTCTTGATGTGGATGCTCAATTCAATCAAGCCAGAAATCAAGAAAACTTTGGACTATTTTATACGCGCCAAAGATGTTTGGGGACGAAGTTACATGTCGTGTACTCTCGCCCGATGATACTCGTGTATACGAGTTAGAGAAATCTTTGAGTTCTATTTCTAAAGGTTCGCAGTCTTTAGTGTCATACTACAATTTGTTTAAGGCATTATGGGATGAGTGGCTTGGTTTTAGGCCAGCGTTACAGTGTGGTTGTGGGGCTATGGCTGGTTGTACTTGTGAACTTCCTCAGAAACTTGCTAAAACCCAGGAACGGGATGCTATAGTTAAGTTTCTGGTAGACTTAGATGACTCTTATTCTGCAATTAGGTCTCAAGTTTTGTTGCAATCTTCTACGTTTTCATTGGCCAAGGTTTATTCGTTGCTGCTTCAGGAAGAGTCTCAGAGAGCATTGAAATGTGAGTCTGTGGTTGGTCAATCTGATTCTGTGGCCATGTTGGCCAGAAATGCAAAGTTTTATAAGGACAAGAAGAAATTCCTTAAGTGTGGTCATTGTGAGGGTCCTGGACACACCATTGATAGGTGTTTTCAACTCATTGGCTATCCACCTGGTTGGAAGGGTCCTAGGGGTCCTAGGAAGTTTGATAATCAGGGGACTAATGCAAATAGTGTGTTAACTAAATCTGATTCTGTTGCTGATGGTATGGTTTCGAATCCTTTATTCAACCAAGACATGTTTGAGTAGTTTATGGCATATGCAAAAATGCAGAAAGGCCCAGAGGTTTCTCATTCAGCTGCTGGAGCTTTTGTTGAAAGCAACACATCCATTCCAGTAGCAGGTAATGCAGGTATACACTCTTGTTTCAATTTCATGTCTACTGATAAGTATTCATGGATACTAGACACTGGGGCTACTGATCACATGGTTCATAGTTTAGATTTATTCACATCAAAACCAGAACCATCTGATATTAAAATAAAATTGTCTAACAATGCAATGACTGTTAGGAATTAAAAAAGCAATTATGGAGAAAATAATAGAACTAGGAATTTAGAGACAAACAATTTGGTTACCCAATTCGTCAGGAATGACTACGTCTGGAGGCACTACCAAGCCAGGAGATTCACTATTTTCGTGTGTTTTTCGTACAGTACAAGAGAGGCAAATACAATGAGTCAAAAAGTATTTATATGAGACTGGGCCTAACAACCCTAAATCCGCGTCTGGGCTTCCGGAACCGCTAGACCAGGGCATTTGGTCGAGCGGTTCTGCTCAATCAACTTGCTAGCTTGAGCGCCTCGATGGCGCTGGAATGGGGGAGCGCTCGACCGAGCAATAGTGCTCGACCTCGGGCACTGGTCGAGCGTCTCCCGTGGTCTGCCTCCAGTCTCCACAACCCAACAATGACAACATCAACTTTTATTGGAAATATAGTGTTGAATGAGTTTTTAACATTGTATAATGTCTTATATGTTCCAGAGTTTTCATTCAATATTTTATCTATCTCTCACGTAACTAGGTACTCTAATTGTACTGTGAGTTTTCTTTCCTCACATTGTGTTTTGCAGGACAACAACACATTGAGAGTGATTGGTTCTGCTGAGCAGAGTGGAGGTTTATACTGTCTGAAAATTGATACACCTGTAAAGTTTGCTAATTTTGTGACTCATACTGTTGATTTTGCTTTATGGCATACTAGGCTAGGCCATGTTTCTTCAAAGAAGCTTTTTCAGATAAAGCAATTGAATGTAAACTGTAAATCTGTGATCAATACAGTTTGTGACATTTGTCCCTTGGCTAAGCAAAAGAAAAAGCCCTTTCATATAAGTACTTCTTCTTCTAGTTGTATATTTGATTTAATATATTGTGATGTGTGGGGATCTTTTTCTATACATTTTGTCTCTGGTCATAGATATTTCCTCACCATTGTTGATGATTTTAGTAGATGCACATGGGTTTATATGTTAAAGGCTAAGAGTGAAGTCAAAGCAGCTTTAGAAAATTTTTCCAATATGGTAAATACTCTATTTGGTGTTAAAATCAAAATTCTAAGGAGTGATAATGGAACTGAATTCCTTCTTTCAGATTTTTTTCACAAATTAGGTATTTTACATCAAACTTCTTGTGTGGAGACTCCACAACAAAATGGTTTAGTTGAAAGGAAGCATCAACACTTGTTACAAGTTGCAAGATCTTTACTTTTTCAATCTAAACTTCCTCTAAAATTTTGGAATTACTGCATTCAAACTGCTGCTCATTTGATAAATAGACTTCCTTCTTCAATCATTAACAACAAATCTCCTTTTGAATTGTTGCACAACAAAGTTCCTGATTATTCTTACATGAGAAATTTTTGGTTGTTTATGTTTTGCAAGCACTATTACTGCACATAGATCAAAATTTGATCCAAGAGCTACTAAATGTGCTTTCATTGGTTATCCCTTTGGTGTAAAAGGCTACAGGTTACTGGATTTATCAACTGGGAAAATTCTGATTACTAGAAATGTTTTGTTTCATGATCATATATATCCTTTCTCTGATAATTCATGCACATCAGTACCACATCATACTTTTGACAAAGATTTGAGCATGAATTATCCTATAATTGTTGAAAAATCTCATGAAAATGGTTCTGATGGCCATGACAATAACTGTGTTCATTCTGATAACTATGATGTTCCTGATGATAAGCATGCTAATGAAAATTCTGGTGGGCATACTGATTTTCAAGATGAAGTCAGTGAACTCAAAAGTTCCAATCCACCTAGTGTAGACATCATTCAAAATATTGATGATGAGAATGATGGTCTCAGAAGGTCCACTAGAACTAGACACACACCTGCCTATCTTGATGTGTACAAGACAATTCTACCTGCTTCTAATCACACTACTGCTAATTTGGTATCTTCTGATTTTTGTCAATATCCTATTTCTGATTTCTTGTCTACAACTAGATTATCTAATTCACACAGAGCTTTCACAGCTTCCATTTCTCAACTAGTGGAGCCTAAAACATATAAACAAGCTTCCACTAATGAGAATTGGAACTTAGCCATGAAAAGTGAATTAGATGATCTAGAGAGAACTAACACATGGTCTGTTGTTTCATTACCAAAAGATAAGCATTGTATAGGATGCAAGTGGGTTTATAAGGTCAAGTACAAGGCTGATGGCACCATTGAAAGATACAAGGCCAGATTGGTGGCAAAAGGATACACCCAAGAAGAGGGCATTGACTACTTTGATACATTTTCACGAGTTGCCAAAATCACCACTGTAAGAATACTTTTGTCCATTGTTGTAGCTAAACATTGGTGTATTCACCAATGTGATGTCAATAATGCATTTCTTCATGGTGATTTACATGAAGAAGTTTATATGCTTCCCCCACCAGGTTATAGAGTTGAAAGTGGTAAAGTATGTAAATTGAACAGGAGTTTATATGGCCTAAAACAGGCATCCAAGCAATGGTTTAATAAACTGTCTGAAACCCTTATCTCCATTGGTTTTATACAATCTAGAGCAGACACTTCTTTATTTACTAAAACCTCTGCTTCTTCCTTTACTGTTTTGTTATGCTATGTTGATGATATTATACTAACTGGAACTAGCATAGATGAAATTCTGAATGTCAAAGATTTTTTGCACAAGAAGTTTACAATTAAAGATCTAGGATTGTTGAAGTACATATTGGGCATTGAGGTTGCTCACAGTGATCAAGGCTTACAATTATGCCAGAGAAAATATGCTCTGGATTTGTTAACAACTAGTGGATATCTTGGTTCTAAACCATGTTCCACCCCTATGGATCCCAACCAACATTTCAATAAATCAGATTCTCCAAACCTCAAGGATCCTTCTCAATACAGAAAACTTGTTGGTAAACTCCTTTACTTAACAATAACCAGACCAGACATCTCATATGCTGTGCAAACATTGACACAACATATGAGTCAGCCAACTGAAGCTCATCTTGCTGCTGTACACAGGTTATTGAGGTACATCAAAACCACTATTGGTCAAGGCATTGTCTATCCTACTAATAATTCCTTTAAGTTACAGGCTTTTACAGATTCAGACTGAGCAAGATGTGAGCAGACAAGAAAGAGCATTATAGGCTATGCCATTTACTTGGGAGATTCTTTGGTGTCCTGGAAATCCAAGAAGCAAAGTACTGTGAGCAGATCTTCTGCAGAAGCTGAGTACAGGGCAATGTGCACCACATCTTGTGAAGTGCAATGGATCTTATACATCCTTCAAGATTTAAAGATAGCTCATCCACAGCCAGTTAACATGTTCACAGACAGCAGGGCAGCTTTTTGTATAGCACATAACCCTGTATTGCATGAGAAAAGGAAGCATATACAAATTGACATCCACTTCACTCGGGAGAAAATACAAGAAGGGGTCATAAAGCTTGTGCAGATTCCTACAGAAGACAACTTGGCAGATCTCCTGACCAAGCCTCTCACTCCATTTTTATTCAACAACATCAAAATCAAAATGGGACTTCTTGATATTCACTCCCATTTTGAGGGGGGATATAAAGATCATAAAGCAACTATTAGTTGACTTAGTCAAGTTTTCAGTTAGTTATTTTGTTCAGTAATACCTTTCAGTATTACAACTAATACTGTAAGGTATTATAAATAGATTCCACCTAGTTCCCTTTCATTTTATCAATTTTATTCATCTTGTAACTCTTGCGGTGTAAAACAGAATGTTAATCTTCTTCAATTCAAGATTATTCATCTTGGTTTAGTTTCAATCTTCATACGTTTCTAATTTTGATGGGAAAGAAACCCCCCCCCCCCTTTTTTTTTTTTTTTTTTAATATTTTGCTTCCCATATAGTCATGAGATAGAGACAGAGACGTGTTTTCATTTAGAGGAAAACTTTTTTAATATAATGATTTGAATAATTCCCCAAGAAAAAGGGTGCTTGTGAAAACATAGTGGGTGTCTGTGATCGAATTAATAAGAATAAAAGATAGAGGCTAGATTGTCCCATGAAAATGTAATATTTCTCAAAATTTAGATCTATACATAAACTTTATCGTAGCTATGTGTAAAAAATATTATTGTTATTTATACAAATTTTTACTATTTAAAAATATAACAATTTTTATAAACAACAGTGATAATTTTTATATATACATAACAGTTATACTAAAAATACTGAGTCCACGGTGAACTAGAGTTCACATAAATTTTTATCCTCATGAAATGTATTTCTTGAAATGAGATTTTTTTTATTTATAAGTATTGCAAAGATAAAAATTACTATTTCTTTTCTTAATAAGATTTTTCTTAATCCAGACAACTTTACTTTTTTAATGTTCAAAATTGAAACTATATTTTACAGTTGTGTACGAATGCATTTTGTGAGACTTCACAAAAGACAAAGTTTCATATGCAATTGGTGCACCGATCTAAGATTCATGACTCGTCTTAATCTTACCCATGTATTCACAGAGTATGTCTAATATATTCAATGGGTCAAGTATTTTTTTAAATGATTCATTCAGTTACATAATTACATGGTATACTTTGGTGTACAAAAGACTCACTCCTCACAAAATACTAGTCCATAATGTATATGTAAAATTAGATCTATAAATTGTTGCCACCAAAATGACTTTTTTTATATATATTCTCATAATTTACGGGTATGAATGGGACTCGTATAATTTAAAATATTATTTCATTTTTATTTAAAATTTAGAACTTTCAGCCTTTTCAAAATTCTGTGCAACACTCTCCTTATATTTTGTAGATATATATGCTTTAAGGTAGGGATTGGGGGTAATAAAAAATGATAGGATAAAGGAGATTGGTATAATATAATATGGGTCAGTAGTATTACGTCGTTTGTTATGTAGTAAGAAAAATGACAAGATAAAATTAGTATTTCACTTGGTATGGAGTAATAAACTTGTATAAAATTTGTAATGTCACCTGATAGGGGGCAATAAATAGGCATAAAAGTGTGTAATTCAATGAAATATCTAATTTACCCTTTGTTCCAAAATATAAAAGTTTCATCTTTTTAATTATGGACTAACATGTGGTATTAATAATGGTTAAAATATAAATAATTTTTTTTTTCAAATATCATATTTAAGCAATATATTCACGAATTAATAATATTGCAAACTAAATTTCTAGTGAAGTCCATTTTATATTTTTGTAAATAAAATAAGATTGGCAAGAACCCATATATAAAACTCATTATTAATTTCCATCTTTTTCATTCATACATAGAATGCAAGATTGACTAATAATATTTGGTTTAATACCCCCATTACATCACCAACAATTGAGTACGAGATACATAATCCTTATTGAATATCCTCTAAACAAACAACATACTAATCTAATGTCATTGTTTTGAGCTTCCAATTTCTGGTTGTACGCTTCCAAGTTGCTTGACCTGTAGTTCAAACAAAATCTCTTCATTGGAGGCTCCTCGTGTAGCCACGAAAACCAAACTCTTAATAACAGGATCATCCATCATGTTGCTTCCTGATTTCCATGATTTGAACCAAAAGCTACCAAACTTCCTCATTGATACTTCATTTCTACTGCTTTTTGTAGCATCCAGATCCCATGAGAGGCCAATGCCATCAGTTATGTGGAAAAGGAAGCCAACAACTATTGTTCACATTCCTGTAATTATCAAGAATCTCCAATAAGAAAAATATAGCAGTAGAATGGAACTATTATTCAGATGAGGATAGAAGCCTTTGAATGTGATCTCATGTGTAATTTATCTTCATTCACTAGATTTTGCCCCCTTCTGTCAATTGGTCATTTTCTTTATATTATAAGTTGAACATTCAATCCCCAAGCTAAACGCTAGATCCAACAGATTTGGAGAAGTAAAACTGAACAAAAGATGAGGCATGGATACGATTACATGTGCATCTTATGATCTTAGCTGCTCTTGACATGCTGAAATTTTAATGTGATTGCAGATTCTATCTATATTGAAATGTAAATATGCAATGCATAATAATATCTCCAATACTAGGCCAAGCAATGGTAATCTCTGATACTCAATTACAAATTTCCAAGCCTCTAATCGGATAGTAATAGACAACTTCTGAAATAGATTGAGTATGAAAATTGATGAAAAACTCACTTGTACATTACATCAAACATCTCATCCACAAGCTTCTTCAAGCTCTCATCAAACGTGTCGACTCACTTGTACAATTAGATGAAAAACTCTCTTAAAAACAGAACTTCCCAAACTTAGAAACACAACACAATTGACAAAAGGTAAACAGAATAAGTGCATAAAGTAGGTTTATTGGCTTCAAAAAACACAACCTAAGCTAACATTCCTATCACAATTCACAACTTTTCTGTATCAATATTTCTCACAAGTCACAACCAAAACAGTTAAAATCAAATATCCACACTATACACACATCACCAAAGTAATTCTCCATTCAACCCACTGAATTATTTTTCCCTTAGAAACAAATGCAAATTCAAGCAATGTCTTTCTCCGAGAACACTTTACAGCAAGGTAAAGTCTTGATAATGAATTCTACATAAACTAATTCGTAATCACTTCGAACAATAATTCCAAGAGGAGGGTGAAGGGAAATCTGCATAATCCAATTAAAAAGGCGCTAATCAAACAAAAACTCGCATAAATATATATCAAGCGTGGTACACACCAATTAGTTGCGGGATGAAATTCCTGCATCAAAAATCAACCACCCTAAAAACAACTATTTTGCCATATGCACATCAATTCAAGCAGCAAATAAAAAATCCAACAACCAAGCAACAAAAGAGCCCAATAAACATGGATAGGTGAGAAAATTACACTTAGGTTGCTTGGAATTCCTTCAAGGCACAACAGATCGGTCGATCCATGTCCTGCAGCACTTGATGATGGAGTACCTGAGTTCTTTCTAGGCACAACAGATTTCTTAGCGCATCCCTATCATCCGTTTATTCTTCAAACGCGCCGTCGCCACCACAAGGCAGCCACACGGACGACGAATTTGAGGGCCAGCGCGTGGCCTATTCCGCCGCCGGAGCACCCCGTAACCACCACAACCTGCTTCTCGTATACCACCATCATCAGAAAGTTTAGAACTGAGAGAACTTAAGGCTTAATATTCAGAAATTAGGGCTTAATCAAACAAGCATTCAATTAGTTTACCTGGCGGCAGAAGGTGGCTGACGATGCGAGCGACTCGATGCGGAATACGAAGACGGCAATGGTGAAGCCTGAGATTTTCATCTCTTCCTCAAACGGAACACGAACACGATGGGAGAGATGAAGAATGAACAAATGGGGGAGAGAAATATGATAATATTGAATTGTGGGGAGGGGCAAAATGGACAAGGAAAAGTTACCGTAGAAACCTTACTCACCGAAGACCATGGGAGGTCCGTCTTCGACTACAGTGAAAACGACATATTACCATCCAGATCTCAATACTAATTTATACGGCCTTAGCATGGGCTACCAAGTTGTCTGTTATATTTGTACATACCACTCTTTAGACCATAATAAGGTCTACCAAACGGAGTCTAACTAAAATAAGTCATGTCTTCAAAGAAAAAAAAATGTCATGAATTGAAACTAGTGTTTTAAAAAATCAGTTGAACTGCCCGGTCGAATCGTGAACCGTTGATCGTATCACTTGTCGAATTACTTTTTAAAAAACAGTTCATCCGGTATAATAATTTATTATTATTTATTAAATTCCTTTTTTTTTAAATCTCTCCTGTAATGTTATTATTTTTATCGCAGCGGTATCATTTTCTCTTTTATAAATTTTTTTACAAGTCATCAATTTCATTTAATCTCTTTATCGTCGTCACATACTGTGTGGAATTAATGCACAACACCATCATCTCTAGTCTCCAAATTATATTGTATTTATTTTAATATAAGACTTATATGTTATAAATTAGTATAATTTTAGCTTTTTATAAATAAATATTTATTTTTTTATGTAACATACAAAATATAAAAGAAATATGCATAAATCATTTTGACAATTAAACCGCCGGTTAAACCGGCAACTGATGTCCAGATCGATTTGATCGTCGGTTCGGTTATGAAAACACTAATTGAAACACAATCTTTTAGTAAAGAGAAAATAAAATTAAAGAATTAAAGAAGAAATCAAGGGTGCATAAATCGGTAGGCGTCAGGCGGGCATTTCTTGGCCGCCTAGCGCCTAGGCTGCCTAGTTTTTTTTTTCAGATATTAATTTTACTTTGAAATTTTCAACATGAAAAATCAAAAATCACAACAATTAACATAAAATCATAGTTAAATTATAAAATAAGAACTCAAAAGTAGTGTTTTTAATTAAAAAAAAAAACAAATTGGGCTGAAATATGATATATAGAATGTTTCATGATATGTACTTTTGAAGGCTTATTGGGCTTAATGGCGAATTGTAAGAGCTGGCACATTATATTGGATCAACAAAAACAAACCAACTAAAGTGGGTTACACTTATAAAAGCCTTGATTTATTAAACTGGTGAGATTTAAATCGGATATATTATAAATACAACAATGCATCTCATTGGTTGTACTACCTTTAAATTCTATTAAATTCTCATGAAACGAGAAATGTATTTTAGTTTCATATTTTAGGCAAGTCTCTCATATGTCTTTTGCTTGGTGTAAATTTGAGATCCAGACACTCACTTTCACCCCCGGCCCATTTTTTTTTTACTATGGATCCTCCTTTTCTTATTACAAAATTAAACTCTAATTTTATTTAACCACTCCAATCACAAAGAATTAATTTCAAAACATAAGTATTTTCCTCTTAAATAATTCAATTTGTATCTTAAATAATTCAAGACACATGCATATAGGACAAAAATTTATATGAATCCGAATTTACGATGCTCTCTATTTTTAATATCACTGTTACGTACAAAATTTACCATTATTATGCACAAAAAAACCATCATTGTTTAATTTTTTATTTTATCTTTTAAACAATAATAATTTTTGTACATCATAGTGATATTTTTTGTGTATAATAGTAATAAAACTCATGTATAGATATGATTTACAAAAGTGTTATTCCACATATAATCCCATAAAGATAATAAACTTACTTTTTGTACAACTAACAAAATCACTTTTTGAAAATTATATGGCGACAATTACGCCCATATGTGGCTTCCCATTAAATATAAAATCTCCTAAACACCATAGTACTCCAATGTCTTTGGCCCTTTTAGTAAACTATTGTTGTTAATCAATTAAATTAAATATACACACACACAGTCAAAGGAACACGAAAGTATTAACACAATTGCATGTTTTATGTTATAAAAGACTCAAAAGTGAGAAGACAAAGCACTATATGATCAAGTGATTTGGTGGGACGTTTTAGTTTTTTGCACTTTCTGAGTAGACCAGAAAATGCCAAACTCTTAGGTATGAGTAGTTCTTACATGGCCTAATTTCTAGAAGAAAATCTATTTTACTTTTATTGGATCATGATGGAAAACTATTGATTAATATGTACATTGTGTCAATTGATATATAATCGTTAAAATCATAAAATTTACATCGAAGAATTTCTATTTATATAATTCATTCGTTCTCTTTATCTCAATCAGTGAAACGACGTAGTTTTGAATTTTTCAATGAATTTACAACTTAATAAATATTATCCAAGATATTAGGACTAAATCGAATGACAAAAAATGCTATGAAACTGAATCCATTTGAGACCAAAATTACTAGACCATTTATCATTTAAACTCGTAATTAAGGTAATAAAAAAAGCGAAAAATGTCTTTATAAGATGCTATTTGACTTAACTAATTAGTTAGCATGCATGGTATTTCACATGCTTCTAACATGATAAGGTGACAATCAAATCAACAAGACATGATCAAAGGGCTAGGTCTTGTATGCACCAAGGTGCATCGTGTATTCATGGTGTATTTTAGAAACGTGTGATTTGTTATATTAAAAAGTGCCATTTGTTTAGACAATTAGACTGAAGCATGTAACTATTAATATGAAAAAATAGGTACACGATTTAGTGTAAATAGATTGACATTTTCAGTATAATAAATCGCATATTTCTAAAATGTACTATGAGTACACGGTGTACGTGGGTGTACATAGGACCAATTCAGATCAAAGTTAGCCTACTTGTTTCAAATTAAACTTGTTTGAATGCCCAATTTTAAGAGTTAATGGAGGAGAAATTTATTCGATCGTGAACTTGTTACTTTTAATGCTCTCTGCTCTTTGATTAACAGGGTGAATCTTAAGATGGGTGTCCAAGATTCGTGGAGATGGACGGGCTCTCCCAAAGGGGCCTACAGCACTAGGGACGCCTATTCCATTTTGCTCAAAACTCGGAATGACGGACAGGTTGATAAAGAGAAGGAGATTGGCTTCAAACTCGTGTGGAATAAATTGACCCCATTGAAGATCATTGCTCACTCTTGGAGGGTACTGTGGGACCGTTTACCGACGAAGACTAATCTCCTTAGAAGAAACGTATTGAATCCTAGTCATGATTTGAGATGCGTTCTTTGTGGGGAGAAGGACGAGTCCGGCAAGCATGTTCTTTTCGAATGCACTACCGCTTACGAGGTATGGATGAGATGTTTTGATTGGTTAGGAATTTCCACTGTTCTACATTCCCACTCTTTCTCTAGTATCATTGCACATAGTCACGTTTTAAGGGGAAAGAAAGGGAAAAGTGTAGCAATTGCAATCTAGCAGTGTGTGATTTGGTTGATTTGGAAAGGTAGAAATGCTCTTATTTTCGAAGGCACGATGTTCGTGGTCGATAAACTACTCGATGAATTGAAAGCTAGACTTTGGAGTTGGTTTTCTGTTAGAAACTTAGTTCGGAACTGCTTTACGTATAAAGATTGACTTGTTAACCCTAGAATTGTGTTAGATTGCTAATTTTTTATTGGTGTAATTCTTTCGGGTACCCCTTATACCCGACTGTGATTAATAAAATTTCTTTTTACCGATTAAAAAAAAAAATCCAAATTGGGTCAGATAACACGGGCCAACCGTTCGTGAATCGACACACGACCCGAATCATGGTCAAGCGGATCCAAGCATCATTAGAAGTGAATAAGGTCAAACCGGATAAGATTAAGACATGGATTTTGAAGTTTTTAAAGGGTAAAAATGATTTTTGGACAACGTTTGTCCATAAGATGTGTGTGTTTTGTGTCGGGTATAATATTACAAAAATCCTATCTGATGTATGTGTTGGATTGGATTACCCTAGGGCCTCATAGTCAACTTCTTAATTTATTTAATTAATTAACTACTCCTGTCACGCCAATAAATTAATCAGATTGCAGGGGATTAAATCATGATGTATCCCAAATAATTATTTAAAGGAAAAATGTCAATTCACGTTCTGAAATATGATAAATCTATCAATTTAACGCCTGAAATATTTTTTCTATCGATTCAAGACCTAAAATATATAAAACTATCAATTTAGGGTCTGAAAAATAGAAACTATCAATTTAGGCTTATAAATTTTAAGACCATGTTTGACACATATATTTCATGTCCTTATTTCATGTTCTTATTATTTTATTTTTTTAGGGTTTACGGTTCAGTGAGATTTAGGGTTCATGATTCAAAGTTTAGGGTTCAACGTTTAGGGTTTAGGGTTTAGTGTTCAGGATTTAGGGTTTAATTCCAAACATGACCTTAAAATTTATAAGCCTCGAATTGATAGTTTCTATTTTTTAGGCCCTGAATTGATAGTTTTCTATCTTTCAGGCCTTGAATCGATAGAAAAAATCTTTCAAGCTTTAAATTGATAGATTTACTATCTTTCAGACCCTGAATTGATAAAACTCCTTATTTAAAAAATCAATACCCGAATTATATGGCCAAATGTTACTCAACTTTCTTAATTTTCTGAAAAAAAAGGGATAATTCGATATATTAACTTTACACGGTCTCATCCGATATTTCATGCTCTAACAACCAAAAGCATTAGTTTTAAATTGTGATTAGTTTACGTATTTAATAGAATTAAATATGATGACCCCATAGAAAAATTGATAAAGAAAGAAAAAATAGATACAGTTGAAGCTGTACCTATCGCCATTGTCACCAGTGCCACCACCCACCACCCACCACCACCCCCTTTTATGGTGCCTGTCTCTTTATTATTTATTTTTTAATATTATTAGAATTTGTAAATAGATTGCTGAAGTTTTTGTTTTAAAAAAATAATAGTTTGCTCACAAATTTATCACATAAATTAAAATATATGTATATTAGGGAACTATGTAAAAAAAAAATAATTTTACACCTTTCTACACGATCGAACTTTTAAGATGAAATAAACTTCTTTCATGGTATCAAAATTTTTGGCTCACGCTCATGTTTAGGATTCACATCCCGCTGATAGAACCTCTACCCAAACCAAAATAATATAATAAAAACTCGTATGAGATAATCTCGTACATAAGACGGGGCATAAATTAACACAAATTAACATTCACTCGGAATATAAATTAACTAGCACAAATCAGTAGTACTTACTCCTTTTAAAATGTTAAAACATTATATACTTAAATTATGTTCCGTCCCACTCAAGTGTGACTTCAACGTACGTATATTCTCAAATATGAAGAGTAAATTGAAAACCAAAAGAAAAGGTTAAGGTAAAATAACACACGCACTTTAACCTTCAATAATCATCATAATTCCTAATTCATTTTTCGTCAACGTCTAGTCTAAACATTTAAAAACGCCAAGTATTTAGTGGAAACGTGTTTTGCTAATAATCCATTTTGTTCACATGTAAAATACGTTAATTAGCTAATTCTTTTTGTTTAGTTACAGTGGATGAAAGAAATTCAAATTCTAGAGCTTGCTCAAATTAAATGTGCATCGGATGCGGGTGTGTTGTGATCAGAAAAAATATATATAATTTTGAGAAGTAATTTAATTTAGTGATTTAGAGAACACATTATTTAAAAGAAAAATTGGTAACTTTTGTAAAATATTAGAGAAAAATAGAATAAGCTAAAAGCTTAACCTTCCATCAATTCTAAGATTCAGTATTTTAGGTGATTAATTTAAATAGAAATATTTAATTTAAAAATACTCATAATCAGCTTTTGCAAAGTACAGTATCATAAGCATAGGTCTAGCTACTCCAATGATATATATAAGATCATTAACACATAATAATTGGGAGTGCGAACACACGGCTCTGTAATATTATTATATATTAAAAATTGCCAAATTTCCCATCTCGTGTGTTTCTTTAAGGCCTGCGCAGTCCATTCACCAAGTGTAGTTTTTCCACCAATAGTTCTTTTATCTATATTTTAATTGTATTTATATTTATTATAATAAACAAGGTAGACCATAACTCTAGGGTTACGTATATGAAGAGTCATGTTTCATCTTATTTAATGAAATATATAATGTGATGGAACAATTTGCATATGAATGTTTGGCGATCAAAGATCGAAGAAGGGCGGCCGACGGCAGAAATTAATCAAATCGGACATAACATTTGGAGTCAGCATAAAAAAATCAACACAATGTGCAATGAGCGTGTTTCAGACTTATATACGTTGAGTGCACCGTATAATTCAATTGTTATTTTGAAACATAAAATTTGTGATCATTAAAACATGTTATTTATTTATATTGAAATATGCATGTAATTTATTTCGAGGCACATTTGTGTGGCACGGTTTCACGATGAGACGGGGCATAATGTGTACATTGGTGTTTTAAGTTTTAACATTTAAAGAGGGGTGATTGTTGATTTATGTTAAGTTGTACCACTATCATGTCTCATACATGAGACCGTTTCATACGAGTTTTTGTCATCAAAAATATATTTGAGACGCACGGTATAACTTATGCATAGAACACATTTACTCTCTTATATATAAGCACATATATATATATATATATATATTATCCCAATAGATAATAAAACGTCAAATGGATGAGAATTAATAAAGGTTATCAAAATCAAACAGGTCAGAAGATATACTTAACATGAAGATACAATCACAAATTTATGTTATTTACATGAATTTATATAGAAGGGTATAAAAAATATGCAAGTAGTTTTCATCTAATAGAATATTCCATAACACCACATATGCATATTCTTTTTTTAATATAATACAGCGTATATACGATAATGTAATTATATTGATTGATTAATTAATTAATACGTATCATGTATTAAAAATACAAATTAAAAGTATAAAAAATGCGACAAAGGACAATAATTGGCACATGGTCCTGAGCTTGACATTGCCGCAAAGCACATTGGTTTGGTGAGAGCATGTGAATCTCAACCCTACTTTTATTTTTAATTTTTGACAATTTATGAACTTTGCTTATGTTTTCCCATTTATTTTTCACAAAAATTCATATGAGACGGTCTCATGCATGAGACGAAGTATAACTTAGCACAAATTACACCAACTCTCCCAAAGTGTTAAAGCGTCAATGCTCAATTTAGGCTCATTCTCACCGTGAGATCGTCTCATACAAATGTGCCTCTTTATTTTTTCATCTACCAAAGGTTTAAACTTTAAATCTCTTTTGATACCAAAGTTATTTAAAAAAATATAAATTCTTGTCTGTTGTGTTTGAAATGAAATTAAGGACATGGCCCCTTTCTTCCGTCTCTTTCTTTTTATTTTATTCACATACATTATTTAATGAACTGTGAATCGAGAAAATTCAAATTAATATTGCATAAGATTTTCGTTCTTTTCATAAAAAAATTCTACAATTTAAATTAGCAACATTCTCACATATATATATATATATATATATATATATATATATTTATCCTCAAATTAAATATAGCATCTCAAAAACATAATAATTTTAATATTACATTTAAAACAACAATAATAGATGATTTATAATATTAAATTTGCATAGAATTACAGCCACCCACGTGTATCATTAATACGATTATTATAATATTTCTTTTAAAGTGATACTATGATTTATCATCTTTAGATGAATCAAGTCACAAAACTTGCATATTAATGCATTTATAAAAAAAATATTAAAAAAAATAGTTGAATAAAATTAATAAAACTTATATTTTAAAAATATTTAAATTAGAAAAAAATAATATAAGTTTTTTTCTTTCATACTGTACGTAATGCGCGGGCAGGCTACATCCTAGTTCTTGATATACCCTTCTTATTGAATAAAAAAACAAAAATGATAATACAAAGCGGGTATTAAATAAGTTTTAAACAATTTATCTATTTTAGATATAGAAGTACAATGATTTGGGACAAATTAAAAAAGAAATGTAGAATTTGAGGAATGGAGGGATATTGTTCGGTAAAAATAATTAATGTTAACAAATTAATATCCTTTTGTAAAACACTAATATCATTTGACAATACACTTTAATTGAATCGTACAGTACAAGATAGATAGAATATATTATCAGCCTTCATGTTAATATTATTGGGTCCGGACTCCCGACTGAACCTAATTTTCATAATGGTATAAATTAATAATAGGATAAAACCCCTATTTTTAGTCTGTTCTTATTAAAAAGTTTTTTTTTATCAAGATTATTTATTTCATTCTTTTTTAGCAAGAAAATTAATTTTTGGGCAATTATACCCTTAAAAAGTTAACAAAAAATAAAAAAAAAATAGTGGTACGAGATTAATATAGTGTAGTACGAAATTAATTAAATTGTGGTATAAATTTAAAATGATGGTACAAGTTGAATTAAATTATGGTACGGACTGAAATGATGGTGGTACGGTGTTAAAATAAGGTGGTACGGGGTTAAAATAAGTGTGGTACGGTAGTAATAGTGGTACGGGGTTGATAAAATAGTGGTACGGACTGAAACGATATTTACAGACTGAAGTGATAGTGGTACGGGGTTAATTGAAGGGTGGTACGAGCTGAAATAATGTTGGTACGGGGTGTATATATGGTAGTACGAACTAAAATAATGAAAGCATAAAAAAAGGGTAAAGTTGAAAAAAAAAATATTCTCCTAGCTAAAAAAAAAAAAAATTATAAATTTTATGACAAAAAAAAAACTTTTATTTTTATGTTAAAGTATTTATAAGTTCATCCCTTAATATTGTCCACTTAAATTAAACTCGCACAAATTTATTTCTGAACGACTTCCACAATGCTTGATCATATATATGCCAGTAGATATATACATTTCTATTCTATTCTGACACTGTCCCAAACTTTTGTATCACAATAAATTATTGTTATAATTGGACTAGTATATTATTAGTGTGTAACACGATTTGTGAGTATAAAATAAATATAATATGAAAAATATTACATTCGTTTCAAAGAAACGTGCACGTTTATTATTTTCACGTGTTTTTGTGAGCGAATTTTTTATTAATATTTGAAATGATAAAATAATTTTTAAAGATGCATGCAATAGATGAGAGGTAGATCTATAATACCCCTCTTTAAAAATCACTTTATCATTTGAAATACTAATAAACAACTCGCTCACAAAAACTCGATAATAAAGTAGGTGTGCACGCTTTTATGGGACGGATGGAGTATTCATTTTTGTGTTAATTAAATTATAAAAAAATATTTTACTTATAATAATAATAAGAATCTTTTTTTCATTTTTTAATATATTGTTTTATCTTTCTTTTTTTTTCATTTTGATGCAATGCACGATTGATGATCATAATTTTGCAATCGGGCATGAGAAATGGGTGACGCTCCAACTGCTTAAAAATATTTACATTATTAAATAATGCAATTTTAAATGTATTTTTTTCTTACAATTTTGAATTATTTTCTTCTAAACCACTTTGATTGTCACCTATTATCGTCTTCCAATTCTCATTGCATGTCAAAAATTTTAAATTGTCTCATCTAGTTACTCTGAACATGATAACATATAACTAGTCATGATTGAAATTGACCTCCTTAAGAAAGTCAAAAGTTTTAATAATTGTTTGTAATTTTTATTAATGGTCACACCATAAGTTATCATTAGTCAAAATTATATTTCTAAGATGTTAAAGAGAGTCTACTATCTGATGAAGTCAGTATCATTTCTGAAATCAACACTCTTTGTCCTAAGTTAGTCTCGATTAGTATTTTCTTTTAAAAATGTGGGTGCCGAGCTTCATCACAACCAACCCAGTATCTTTTTACAATCCAATGTCTAATGTCAATTGTACATGCAACTAATTCATAGTAATTGAACTCAATGGTGGACATATATGTCCTATGTCGAGATCACGTGTCCCCATAGTTTTTTTTAAGTATTATATAATGACTTAAATGAGTTTTTACCAGTGTTATAAATAGTTAATCATGCAAATATTTCATTTAAAAGAATTTGTAGATCTGAAATGTATATGCACTATCACTATTTAAAAAATTAAATATTTTTTTAAGATAGTGATAGTGTATACTCATAATCGTGACACTAAAAAAAATAGAATTCACGTGAACCCGGGTTCACAGGAAAATCTACTTTTTATATTATTTATTTTTGTGCCCCGACATGAAAGTTTTTTGGATCCGTCCATGAATGGACTAATCAATTTAAATATTATATTCTATAAAAAAAATATACAAATAAGTAAACAAATCGAGCTTTATCACAACTAATCCCTAGTATCATTTGACAATTCAACAAATAACGTCAACTAATAATTTAATTAAAAATTATTCAACTAACAATTTAAGTCTAATGTCAATAGCTCATGCAACTAATTTATGGTAATTGAACTAATCAATTTAAATCCAATATCATGTAATATTATCATGCAAATAAGTATATAAATTATACATTTTCATATATATATATATATATATATATATATATATATATAATACTCGTCTTTTTTAGATTGCTCAAAATTCAAAAAGTCTATCTTTTATCACATATTCAAAATAGCAATAAAGTAACTATACAATTCAAGCTACCCCTTACAAACATTAATAAATTACATCACATGTCACTAATAATTATATACGAAAGTAACTTATTTTTTATTTTATCACTAAAATTGACAAAATACCCTTATCAAAAAGATATTTTATTACCTTCAAATATTAATAAAAAATTTCTTCATTAAAACCCGTGTCAAAATCAAGTGAGCAATCTAAAAAAAAGATGGAAGGAGTAACAATTTTTTTTAAAAAAAATATAACCATATCAACTACAAAATATAACATTTTATATTATTAATCATTAATGTGTCACTTTTAAAATTTTATGATAAATTTGTAATAATTTTTTTGTTGATTTTTTTCTTTTTTGGTATAACATTTTATTATTATATATGTATAAATAGATTTAGTTCAAAATTTTGTAATAATTTTTTTGTTGAATTATTTTCTTTTTTTGGTATAATATTTTGTTATTATATATGTATAAATAGATCAAGTTCAAAAAATAAAAAAATAATATTAATAATTTAGAAATTATTCAAAAAATAATTAGTATATATATATATGTATATATAATGTTTAAAATTTTATTAGAAAATTATTACAAATTTTTTGCCCAATATTTGGCCCAACATTTTGTTATTAGATATGTATAGATTTCAATTTATTATATCGTTTCAGTTACATCTTCATCATGTGGATGGATCGATGTATGGCAGATTTTAAAGAAGAGAACTTCAATTTTACGAAAGCAAATAATCAAATATGTTGCATCATATATTTAGAGCTAATTCACACACTATCAAATATGTTGGGGTAGTATATATTAAAATAAAAGAATTTGTTTTGTCCCACGTTAATTTATATTAGAGTGGATAAACTTTTTTAATGCATTTAAGTCTATGTATCTTGATACAAGTGCACTAAAAATCACCAAGTAAACTTTAATCTTGTATTTGATTCTAAGCATGCAATTAATTTTTTGTGAGAAAAACGATGATAAAATAGACTTGCAAAAGTGTAGCGGTGTCGAGCGACAAAGAGAAAATCTATTGGATTGTAAAAATTTATCGTACAATGTTTCTTTTGTGGTTCGGTATTTTTCTCCAATTTTAAAATTTATTTATTCGTTTACTTCTCGTTTGTTACATTTCCCTTGATATGAATGAGGAGTTTCTAAAAAAATAACCCTATATATCCTGAAAGGTAATTAAGAGCAATTCTGGATAACCTTCAACGAATCGACTATATTACAACAAACACCCAATTCATTACAAAAAAGAGATTGTCCATATCATTTTTCTCATTATTAGAATTGGCAATTGTTGATGTTGCACGGATGTTGTTCCACAACATCATGAATTTATCTTTTCTCCTAACACTGACTCCGTTTTAATAGATGTGTTCTTCTATGTTTCCAACATTGCAAGTTGATGACAATTCGGTTATATTGTCAGGCGGTTGCATTGTGGATGAGTGAGAATAGAAAAATCATGGGTGGTTACACCAAGATCATGGAGTTGATGGTGGAGAGTTTCAAGGCTATCCAAACTGATTGGATAGGGCAATGCAATTGATCTTCAAAGTCTATAAATACACTGCATTGGTCGAGAAACAAGTTTGAGGAAAAGTGAAATATCATTTGCTCTACTCCAAACTTTAGAGAGTAACATCCAAGATACAACCAAGAGTGTTTGTAATCTTAGGAGTGTGAGGGTCGATGTTATTCTATTTGTACTGATCGAATGAATCCAATCATTCCCATCAGTATTGATTTTATCTTATTAGATCAAATTTTAGGTTGAATAAGATCACTATTTACTTGATTGAATAGATTGCTTTTGGTGTGTAGTTTTTCACTACACCTTTTAGGATCTTGTAAGAGGTTCTTGTGTATCTCACTACTTGTTATAGTGATGTTTTTAACCATGATGTTCGTATAGTCTGAATTAAGACTATACACAATTTTGAAATCATTTGCACTGCGTATTTAATACTTCCGCTGTCATATGTTGTTTTACATATTGCACAACATTTTCAACAACACTCTGAAAATACACGCATATATACTTTCAATTATGATCAAATCAGTCTGAATATCATTTGATTAGCAATCAATTGATGGATGTTTGAGAGAATATTATGATTTTTTTTGTTAAATATCATATTTATTAATTAGAAAATTAACTTCAAATTTATAAAGAAATATAAAGTCAATAAAATTATGTTTAGCAAAGATTAAATGTAAAACAATCATATCAAGGATATAGTCAAACTAAAGTCAATGCCGAATTCAATAAGTAGATTTTGTAGTTGATACTTTTACTCAGTGTAACTAATACTGTTAGTCTGACGACTAGTAGGATGTTAGTAGAGGTGGTTCTTTAGTTTGTTACAAATCGTGTTTTTCTTTAGTTATTTCATTGATCTTCTCTTCTAAACACCACTTTTCCTTTTTCAGATTTCTCTTATTGAAGTATCACTTTTTAGAATACCCAAGTTCACGTAAGTCTATTATCGAATATCATTTTTAGCATACATAGTGTCGCTTCTTAACATGCTGAGTGTCAATATTTAGTGATTTTGAGAACAACGATACATAAAATTAAACATTTTTCAAATAGTGATACTTCATATACTAATTATAAAATGTGATATTTTATAATATGCTAAAAGGTGAGACTTAAAATATCTCGGTGAACCGTTCACAATAGAAGGGAAAAAAGATAAAGATAAAAACAATGTCATAAGGGATAATATTTGGTTGGATGATGCTTGAAAAACAGGCATTGTTTGGCTGGCCTTAAATTCTTTGTTTGTAGGATTCCATGATGGATGACTCCCCAATCCATATAGATCTTCATCTCCACCACAATCACTCTACCTACTTTTAACTACCAAACTCTTTTCTTTTTCTTTTTCCCCAACTTTATCTATTTTGCTATGACATTCAACTTCTATAAGATTCGTTTCCCTACCATCCAAACATGTCACATGCCCATTCTTGACCTTTTATTTATTATAGTTTTTAAAAAGAATATATATAACAAGACAAAATTGGCTAGTTAATCAGTAATATTAATTCAAGAGCTAAAACACTATAGAAATCGTTGAATAATAATATAATATATATATATATATATGAGTTAATTATATTGTTCTTCAAATCATTTCATGTGATATCACTATGAGAAAATATTACATTGCCTATAAAATTTTTCAATATTTTTTTAATATGCCAGTTACGAAATTTCCAACGAAAATATTTGTCTTTAAATAGTATGGTTTGCCTACGATTTGCCTACAAATTTTTTTAATTATATAGATTATTTTTAAATTACAAATATAATTGTCTAAAGAAATATAAATTGCCTAGGAAGTTATTTGTATAGGTAAGTTTGTCTACGAAAATTACAAATGTGTAGATAGATTGCTCGTAGGTAATTTGTTTGCACATGAAATTATTTTTGTAGGTGTTTTTCTCAAAGATTAAAAATTGGTAGGCAAATCGTAGACAGTCCTCACTTTTTAAGGATCAATTTATTTTTGTAAGAAAAATTCGTAGTCATTTAAAAAAATTCGTAGGCAATTCTTCATTTCTTTAGTGTATAGTTAATTAAACTAATCAAATTAATTCGGTTGATTGACCATAATACATATATGTAAATAACAATTTTTTTAATTAATTAGCTGTTGGCTCTCAAGTAAGACTGATGTCCCGTGCAAGAATTTGTCTTATAATAAGACATGCTACTGATTTCTGTTTTTACCATCATGACTAAATCTTGTACTTCATTTAACTTGTACGTGTTCTGCTTCATGCGTGTATGTTGATAGTATCATAATTTTTAGATAACATATACACATTAGAATTTTTTTAAAGGTAGTGATGTAACTTAGGTCTATTCGATTTTTAGTTCGTTAAGTTTGTATATTTTTTAATTTTAATCATGAGAATGTCAATTTTAGTACTTTTTTTCCGGAAAAATTTGAAATTTCGTCGGAATCAACCCATGGAGCCCTTTCAGGATAAAAATACCCAATTTGAAAGGGGTCACGTGCACCTCACTTTTTGATATCTACGAAAATTCTATTTTTTCAAGCAAAAATGACTAAAATTGATATCTTCGGTACTAAAACTGAAAAAATGCAAAGTTACAGTTTTACAGAACAAAAAATGGAATCGATCTAATTTACATGACTAGTTTTGAAATTTTCCAATAAACAAACAATAAAATATGAGACTACACTTTTGTTTTTTTTTTGTAGTGTTTAATTGAATTTTGTATACAAGGAAGGGATAGTGAAGATAGCTTCAGTCTTACACAAACACAAATGTATATCTTGAGCGAGCAGGTGTTTTAATTAGGTGGAAGAATATGCGCCATTTTGTGTGGAACATAGGCACAAGAACTAGATTCCAAAATCACGATTTTATTTTCTAAAGTGATCAACTAAAAGTGCTCTTCTTTTTTTGGTGTGTAATCCTCTTTTCTCATAGGCACTTTAAACCTCGAATTCAAAGGGAAATTCCGAAATTCTACCTTACATAAATTTTGATAAAATTAGTGAACTGCAATAATTATTCGAACATATGCACCGCATAAAACTTGCACTTGTGTAAATTTGTAATAATCCCGAGCCAAACATGAAAAAATAAATCATACTGTGTAATGAGTTTGACTGAAAAAATTATATGTAATTAATTTTGGATTTCTTAAAAAGTTCAACATTGAACTTAATTGATATGAAAACCAAAATAACTAACTAGACCGGGTAATATTCACATAAAAAACAAATTAACTCATTTTGAATTTGAAGTATAAAAGTATATATAAAAAAATTACCTATTAATTTGTGTCAGTTACAAATTAATGAGTTGTCTGGTAATTTTTGCATGCATGCAATTTCTGGCAACTCATTAATTTTAATACTAGGAGTTATAATTAAACAGTCTCGAATTGTATATTCATCTTTCATAATACATATCGAAAAAGGGATTACGGATTACCATCTCCAGCCATAAGTTAAATTAATAGGAGTAGCCCCAAGGCATAACCAAGTTGGTAAGGCTTGCGGTGATGTGGGGAGAAGTCCCCCTGCAACGCAGGTTCGAACCCCGTGTGGGATAAATTTTTCATTGAAATATTATGGAGTTTTGTCTTGGGGATTGAATCATGTTGGCTCTCTCCCACAAGTGTCTGCCACTTGGACACAGAGGCCAACGGCACGGGTGAGAGGAGTTTCTCGTCTCTTCCTCACAAAAAAATAAAAATTAATAGGAGTAGTTTTAAAAGTCAATTTTCTGCTGTTGTAAATTGAATAATTAAAATTAGTTTTAATGTGAAATACTATGTATACACACACGCATATTATTATTGTGTCGGGAATGAACATGCGTGATAGTTATGTTCACGGAATATACAATTTATTGGAATATAACTCTAAATTTCATATTTTAGGAAATTTTACATTTCATTTTATAGAGTTTATTGCACGTTTAGCTAGTTTGTGGAACGGGCGATCCTTCAAAATAGTCCTAAATAATACGGATTTAGGATTTACATGGCCTTAAAAATTAAAAAAAAAAATAGTCTCCCCATTTTCCCTAGTAATTATTTTTCACCCAAAAGTTGTGTTTTCCCGCGGAAAATTGTTAGTCCAGGTGAAAAATTAAGTTAGGTGAACTTTGGATTAAAACTTAAACTACCTGTTTTTAACTTTTTAACAAATAACGTAAATATCATGATATCTCAACGATGTATCCATGATATATAATATTTGTAGTCGTCGATATTGGTATATATAGGAAAAATTATATTTCTAAAGTATTCACTAAAATATAAAAAACATTGGTATCTATATCGATGTAATAATTTCATATATAAATTAATTAAGCTTAATATTGATAAATTATCAAAAAAATATAGAGAGATATCGATAAATATCAAAAGATATTGTTGAATATCAAAGTATAGGAGTTTTAATCCTCTTATCGACAATGCTGAGATTATCTGGAATGAAATATATTATATTTTTTAAAATTGATGTTTCACTTTATATTTTATAATATGAATAAATGACACGAAAAGTAATAAAAAATATATAACAAATGATCATATTTTTAATTCATATATTAAAGATTCAATTAATAACTGAGAAATCGAATCGATTTTATCTCCATCCCGTTAACTCATTCCTGGGGCGGGATTTAATTATTAACTCAAAGTAGAAGATATATACAGTTGAAGTCCATTCACAATTATGTCACACAATTTGAATTTCATTTAAATTTTTATTATACAATTTCTTTTCCGTTGACTTTCCCTTAATTAAATGGTTAGGTTTTGTATCTTGGCGCACTGCGTGACACTCATTCATAGTCGTTTTAAAAGCGTGTAACTTGTTATGTTTTGAAAAGTCTTGACGAAAAGTCTGAATTGCTGATATGTGAAACATAGTTGACGTCTTACATTTGGAATAATTGCACGATTCTTTTTTGTATAGTTGCGAGAACTAAAATCTTACTATGATTAAGACGATCTTGACCCTTTATCTGCATGGACCCAATCTAATTAAAATAAAATCTACTCCAGCCCACTAATCAAAGATTCAAAATACAAGTTTTGCATCAAGAAATCATGCCGATGGGAATTTATCATCATTGTAAATTTTTATATCTACCGACCCATAATAATTAAGGCCATAAGCCATGTGATTAGCCAAATCACACTCCTAACTTTTTTTTTTTTTTGATTGTATCACACTCTTAACTATTGAAAAATTAAATTTCAATTTGTCGTTCGCAGCTCATCTAAAATTGAAATAATCATGGACTAACTTTGTAATTGTATCTTCACATTTTTTTTTAAGTTCGAACTTTTTAGACGAGATGAAATTGATATTCAATCAGAAAGATACGTTCTTTTACTACAAGATTAGTGTCATCCATCTCCAAAAGATCATATTCATCGAGTCATTACAATTTGATCCATTAACCCCCTAAAAATACAGGGAAAAAGATGAGATACAATTACAATTATTTGTCAACAATTAATATCTGTATATAAGCCTTTATAAGATAGGCAATTACACAACTGACCCTTCTAAAAGCCCAACTGCCAGCACAAGTACGTGGCTTTCGCCGCCGCCGCCGCGGCTCCACTGGGCGGCGGCGTCTCCGCCGGCCTCAAAAAGTCGTAGAAAGACTTTGACTCTGCCCATGAAGACAACTTGAAAGAAGCACTTTTTGAATATTTAGACTGATCAGAAGGGATCCCTATAGACAGCTCCAAGTCAAGTGCACCGGCGGCGTTCTCCGGCGGCGGCGGTGGCGGTGGCTGGGACTCCTCCGTCGTGCCGCTGGTGTTGTCAAGTGATGATGAGTTCTCTGTTTTGGGAATGGCCTCATTAATCATTGGTGTGGTGGTTTCTTTAGATGGTGGTGGAGTTGATTGTCTATAGTCTAGGCAGGTGTTGGCGGCATCGGCGGCGGTGGCGGTGGTTGTGGTGGTGGTGGAATTGAGGGGACGGTGGGTTTGAGGGTCAATGCCGCGGCTAATAAGCTTTCGTTTGATGTGCGTGTTCCAATAGTTCTTGATTTCGTTGTCCGTTCTTCCCGGTAATCTTCCGGCTATCAAAGACCATCTAGAAAAGGATAAATTAATTTTGAGTAATTCTCCAATAAAAATTGTTCCTAGTATGAAATTAGTCCAATTGAAATTAGTCCAATTGATACAATTCAATAAAAACCAATAATACAGTTTAGTAAAAATTATTAATACTGATCAAATAATACCGTTTACCGTAAACAACTAGTATTGTTTAGTAAAAATAAGTAGTGTTGTTCAGTCGATTAAAAAAAATAATGAATATGAACAAGTTTGACTTGTTTTAAAACTATGTTTTTGATTAATTGTCAATTTACTCTTTGTTTTTTACTTTAGTCTATAGCTAAACAATCCCAAGAAAAAGATAAAAATGAAATCTAATTCCTTTAAAAAAAAAACTAGCTAGGCATCAATAAGTTCATCCGAATAATCAAAGTAAACGACTTTGAGAAATTAAACTTATTTTCCAACAGTATAAAAATTAATTAGCTAGAAATAGAGAAGAATTTATGTAATTAAGGATCAAAAGGACATACTTATTTCCAAGTAGACTATGCAACTTGATAATGATTTCATCTTCTTCTTCACTAAAATTGCCCCTCTTCAGATCAGGCCTCAAATAATTTATCCATCTCAATCTGCAACTTTTGCCACACCTAAGCAATCCTGCAACATATAATAAAAAAATTAAAAAAAAAATTGAAACAGAGACAATTTTGTTTACAAATCTTGATAAAACAGAGGAAGGTGCATGACGTGATTGTACCTGCAGCTTTAGGGAGTGAACGCCAGCAGCCCTCACCATGGGCACGGATGTAATTTACGAGACGCTGGTCTTCTTCTTTAGTCCAAGCCCCTTTGTTTGTGTGAGCTTTTTCACAACAAGGGGATCTCCCCATTTTTTTTCTTCTGAATTTCTTTTAATTTTTGAGGTGGGAGTTTTTGAAGAAGGAAGATGATTGAGATTGAAATGGAAATTGGAAGAGAGAGAAAGTGACTTGTTAGATGTATGGTGTGATATGAAGAAGAAGATCATGATGCATATATATATATATATATGTGCTGTGTTTATGTATATATTAGGGATGGGGTGGGGTAGGGTGTTTGGAGGGTTTGTAATGGGGAGATAGAGAAGGATTTGACCAAGTTGGTGAGAAAGACAAGTAGTTAATGGATGGGGTTGGATTTGGTAAGTAGGTACACTTTAACCGATCAAGTTGGCCTAGTGATGTGCTGTGGGCTCCCTACCCCATCCCCCTATATAAATTTATGATAAAAATTTATATGAAATATTCTTATATAAAAAACGGCGTAAAACGAAATATAAATCAGTATAAATTAATATTTTTTTTTAAATATTAAAATGTCTTGTCCAATTTATATTCTATTTTATTATAAATTTTTTTTATATAAGTGTGTCTCTAAATTCATATATAAATGAGATTGATGGCACATAACTTTCTCGAGAAAATTGTACGAAAATCACTTTATGATTTATTAAATCAAGCGAGTTATCACGTTTTTTAAGAAACGGGTTGACAATTTTATTTGTTTTCTCTTTCTCATATTATGTCCTTTATATTAAAGTCTCAAAACTTCAATTTTTTTAAAAAAAGGTATGAGAAATAAAAAAATGGTAAAATCGTTAAGCCATTTTTAAAAAAAAAAGAATTATTCGCTTGATTGAAAAAACCACATGGGAGTTTCATGTAATTTTCAAATCACGGGAGGACTTCGAACAACATTTTCAAATCACGAAGAGATTTTGTGCAACTAATCCTATCTACATATGAAATTGCTCGCACAATATCATCTGATCTAAAAATATTGTTTCACTCTGTATTTCACGTTTAAATTAATGACACGTGAAATAAGTAAAAATATTCAACAAATCATCATAATTCTGAATTTATGTGTTAAAAATTTAGGAAGTGAGATAATTTTGAAACATGAAAAAAGAAAAATGGACAAGGAGGAATCGATCTGGAAATTGCTTTATCTATATCTGCCAAGGTGTGTGTTTTCTTTGGAGAATTTTAAATGATAAAGTGATTATCAAGTTAATTATCATTAAAGATAGATGTCCCACATGGGTTTCTTCATCTTGCCTGAATTAATGAGGTGGCCCCATGGTGGGTGTAGAGGGGCCAAACTTATTTTTAAAAATCCTTTTGAATTTTATAACTTGTGATTCAAATTCAAATATAATTTTATTAATTTAGATAAAATAATATTTGAAACAGAGAATGTCGTGTGCTGGAGCAAATTATTTCCTGAATCAATTAAAACGGAGATTATTATTTTAAAAATTTTGGACTTTTTTTCAATGTTATTGAATTTTCTAGATTGTGAAATATTTGCTGTTATTTGGATTTAATTAAGTTTTGGTGGCCCCTCCAGATTTAATTATTGAACAGTTGATGTACCATGTGCAAACAAGTCAATATAATTGCTTTCTTGTCTCTTACCAGATATTAAGGCTTTTTCACCTTTCATTGTGGTGAATCACATGTAGAAAAAAAACTTCGTAGACCAATCAATAATCATGTTTTAGATTTAAAAAAAAAAAAAGAAAATTATATTTCACTTGATTTCTTGATGCTATAGAAAATATGGATCAAAGTTGGATGCTATAGACTTACTAAATTGGATGATATAGCCTTATGAAAAATAAAATTTATATGGAAATTCTTAAATATAAAATTTAATTTTTAATTATATAAGTATTCCATATATTATAGTAAATGTTAGTATTTTTTTTACTAATACAATTCTGTTTAATTCAAAAGCCTCATTTGAGTTAGCTTCCAAATGGGCTCCAACGTTGGGCCAAAGGCATATTGTAGTGTATTTCTTTTGTTGGGCTTTTGTCGGCTTACAGAATCAATTGTAAATCGAGATTGATATATTTAAGTACTACTACTATTTAAAAATTTATTGAATTTTAAGTGTTATGTTAAGTTTATTTGATTATCCATTGGACTGAGCTTGAATGAATTTTAGAACTAGCTGAATATAAGTGGTGATCAAGTAATTTGATATATTACTTTTACACTGTTATAAATATATATTTTGTGTTGATACTTGAGTATAAGTGAATTATGATGTGGCTTTGAATTAATTAGACTAACAAAAAACGATATGGTGTGTACAAAGAGTAATAGTTAAAGGTGTAGAAAAGTATTAGTTGTGAATATTGAGGTTCTTGGTATTAAATTTCTGAATGCTTAAAGTGACTTACAAGTTACGAGTCCTATTTATACGAGTTTGCAAACATGTATTGTCATAAATGTGAGAAGAATTACATGTGGTGAGGACATGTGTTCCGTATGGACCCCAAAACTACCAGTTGACATAATCCTTAGCCTTGAAGGCAGGGCCGTGCCTTTCATGAGTCGGACGAGTCGTCCGACTTAGGCCCAAAAATTTTATCAATTTTTAGGGGCCCAGAATTCTATACACACACACACACATATATATATATATATATATTATATATTTATACTTGTAAAATTATTAACATATAATGAAATGTCTTAGTGGGAAGGACAAGTATTTAATTATATTTGGGAAGGACAAGTATTTAATTATATTTTGTCCAGAGTTCGAGTCCCACCTTTTGCAAATCTTTAATTTATTTTTGGGCTCATGCTTTATCCAAAATAAAAATTTAAACACCACAAGTCTACAACTATTTTAGTTTAAGTTACACCTTTTTTAAATCTTTAATTTATTTTTGAGCCCATGCTTTTTGCAAATTCTTAATTTATTTTTGGGCTCATGCTTTATCTAAAATAAATAATTTAAGCACCATAAGTCCACAACTAATTTAGTTTAAGTCTCACCATTTGTAAATCTTTAATTTATTTTTGATCCCATCCTTTATCCAACTAAATAATTTAAGCACCACAATTCCATAGCTATTTTAATTTAATTTTTTAAATCCATGACATACACCTAATTAAATCTATCCTAATTTTTGGTATAAAATATGGCCAAATAAATTTTGTTTCAAAATAATTTGCTATATTTTTGCAATTCTCACTATTAATTTTACTGTAAAAATAAATTTATTATGAAAAATAGATTTTCCTTTAAAAACTCTCTCCTCTCTTTTATTTTCACTTGAAAGAAATTTATCAAAAATTTATATTTCTTATTTTTATATAAATCTCCTCAAAATTAAAAAACAATTAATGTGAAACGAGAAAATATATTGCATACACATAATAAAATCTTTGCAAATCATTCATTTCATATTAAGTTGTCATTAGTTATTATTCAATTTTTAAATTATGAAATACAATCAATTTTTATAATTTTTTAGTACATATATAAGGGGCCGAATTTTAAAAATCGACTAAAACTTTAGAATTTCTAGGATCGGCCCTGCTTGAAGGCACACGTGACCTCTTATGTGTGTCGTATGCTCGGTCACCTGCTTGTCGCTTGGCCGGATGTGTGGGTCCCGTGGAGGTCCAAGTGTTCGACACGTGCCCGATGACATGGCAAGCATAAGTGTCGCTCGAAGTCCCAAAGGGTGGGCGGCCAATGACCAGCAAACGTTCATGAGGTCACGTTTGACACTTTGACTTGTCCATGCTTGCATTGGACTTTGTATAGAAATATGTTGACCATATTGACTTTAAATAGTTGTGTGTGTAACGGGTACAACATTTTGATCCGTGAGCTTTGAATATACTATCCCGAAAACACCAATTAACTTGATTTGGTTTTCGGACTAATTAAGCCCATAAAAAAATAATCTTAGTTCACAGAAAAACACATTCTAGTCTCAATCACTATCTACAAATTTTAAAAATAAATGTGTGGCAAATATATGCCCAATTATTGGATCACATAGACATATACTTTTCTTTCATAGAAGCCACAATTTCATTATCCATTCAAATCCTAAAAAAAAAAAAATATCACAAATAGACACACTAATCAGAATTTCTCCAAGTAAGAAAAAGAATGAAGAATTTGAAGGTGTGTAGCAGCAGTAGCTTAACATCTTCGCCAATTTTACTAAATCATCCCTATGAGATTCTCACAAACATTTCTCAAGAATCTGGGATGCAACAAAGGGGCAAAAATCTTAAATTGCATGCAGCAAAATCCGGTGGCTTCTCACTGAATTCAGTATATTTTCAAACATTCATTTTTTGTGTAACCTAGTTTTATCAAAACATTGTATTTTTTAACAGTATTAGTTGTTCCATCAAAAGATATTAGTTTGATAGTATTAAATGTTTTATTATTAGGTATTAGTTATTTTACTATAAAGTATTAGTCGCAAAACATAACACCAATTCAATGGATAATAGTGTCCTGATTCAGATTACGAAGAGGTGTCAAACATGCAAAGGACAAGGTGCAATAGAATGTCCAGGGTGCAAGGTGTGTATATATATATATTATGATATATCATGCATATTAATTTTCATGTATGATTATTGATCACCTAATTGTGTGGATTTTGCCAAAATTGATGTTTTATAATTTGTTCGATGTTCATATCAGGGGTCAGGAAAGAATAAGAAGAATGGAAACATTTTTGAGCGATGGAAGTAAGTTATGTTATTATTTTTTTTTATTTTTATAATCAATAAATTTTATCATTGATAAAAAAGACCAAATTAAGGAACCACTAAATTAAACATCAAAGCTAGCCCCATGATTATGCCAAACCATGACATGTGAATATGTTCTTGTTGTTTGATCACAAGAAATAGTACGTGAGCTGATCTAGAAATTGATGGAGGGGTGGGCTAGAAAAAATAATTTTAATAAGGCTAAATTTTGTTATCCACTAGGTGCATCGTGCACTTCATAGTGTATTTTAGAATCATTTAATTTGTGACACTTAAATATACAACTTATATATACTGAATTGTGCAACTATTAATATGAAAAAACAAGACATAAAAATTAATCTATATGTAAGTACATAATTATTTTGGTATTTTATGTTTTGAGTTAATTAATTAAATTGTATATAATTAATAAATAAAAAAGACTGCAATTGAAATTTGTGTTAAATTAGTAGTATATTAATTTTGGGTATTTTTTATTTCAAAAAAATAATTTAATTGAGTTAGAAGCGAATTGAGTTTAAATAGTCTGGGCTAAAAACTTAATGATCCAAATTAATTACATATATATAATATATATATATAATACAAAAAACTTGGAGAAGAGTTGCACTGGGCTTGAGTCCGGTCAGCCCATCCCTTAGATCCACCCATGCTTGAAGGTTTCTTGTACGACAATTTTGTAGTCGTACCTGTTTTTGTGATACTCAAATTTCAAAAGTGTTAAAAAAACATTCAAGAGTATCAAGTATTATATATATGACCGTCTCATGCAATACTTCTCTTGTCTGACAATTTGATCACGGTTTTATGGTAAGGTGCTTCGAGTGCCAAGGATTCGGACTCAAGGGCTGTCCCGTTTGTGGAAAAGGCGGATTGACACCGGAACAACGCGGAGAAAGATGAATGATGATCACATGAACATCTCATGCATTTGGCTTTTTAACATTTTAATTTCTTGAATCAATTCAGTGTGTGATTCCATCATACATAGCAATGAATGGATGTTGCATTAATTATGTACATGTGTTGCTAACATCTGATAACAACTTTATAAGTAATGATATATAGTCATACATGCAAAAGCTTTAAGTACCATTTTTTGTTATTTTGTGATTTGTGATTTATCATGTCAAAAAATAAACACAGATAATTAAAAATATTTATTTATTTAAAAACAGAACAAAACAGAGTATTCAAACTAAATCCTAGAGATGCATGCATAGATTCATGAGGATGAAAGGAAGAACATCAGGTTCCAATGCAGATCAAAGTTCGATTATCTACAAAACCTGCAAACGGTCGCAGATGGGCAAATCATGAAGATAATGAAATGCAAGATAAACTACCAAATCGAAAATGAGGATCTATCTAAATGTTGGTAAAAACGGAAAAAAGTAGTCCATATGGATGAATTCATAATTTTACGTCTGAAAAATGATATCGAATTCCAACTCTTGTAGTAATTCGAGATCAACACGCCACATGCTGTTACATTGACAAAACATAAACAGAGAAACTAAGAAAACCAATCAAAGTGTAAAAAGACAAGGGAGAATTCCATAAGTCCCGTGATAAAATGGCTGTCCTCATTTGAGATGAAGAATGTTATCCGACGATTCCTTTTCACAAAAGGATTCACGAAAGAAGTACACCATGCTAGCCCTCATGTTTTCATCATAGTCTACAAATGGCCTAGCAAAATCTGTTATGTCTCCTTCCCTGATGATAGAAGAGATGGTGGTACTCGCATTTTCAACCCAAGTAGAGTTAGACCAATCAAAATAGAAAGTCGAACAACCGTAGGAGTCTAGTTTGACAGCCAGTAAAACACCTTGCCAACCGCAACTGTGAATGATAATCGGCCAATTTACCTAGATCAATGATATCCCAAGATGCACCTTCTAAACTATAACTTCTCATATTACCATGTCTAAATAGGCAAAAGAGCTTTTCATTCATATATTGTACACCCCGACACTCCCATGGTTCCACATCATTAATACGCCATATAGTCAACCGGATGAGACCAGGGGTTCCCATTGAGAAAATAAATTAAACAACAATGTTATTACATGGATCATCTCATTCTTCATACACATCAACACAAAATACGAAAACTCGACAATTCACAGAATCTGGATTGCCATAAAACGTAGCAAAACAAGGTTCGAGTTCTACACTAGGCAAGGAGATGTACCTTTTGCTATAAGGGTTGTACAGGAAATATGACCATGTACCATTATCAAAAAAAGCAGCAATCAACCACCCTTGCGTTGAACCATAAACACAGACCTTATTATCATAATTATTACGTTTCTTGAGCGTGGGATTCTCCACGAATATCCAAGTTTGAAAAATTAGACGAGAATAAGGATCGTATACCTCACATTCAAGAAGATCCGAGTTATTTTCCGCCCATGAGAGATTGCAGAGCCAAGGTAGGTTTCGATCATCTATATATTTGGTGATCATATCTTTGGGTATATACCATTTTTTGCAAACTGCACGGAACCGTATTACGTCGGCAGCGTAGACAAGTTTGCCGATGATGAACCCTAGAATATCTTGTGGAAGATCGGCCCACGGTACTGTTGCTTCTGAAGTTTCCACTCATTGGTTCCCCATTTTTTTCGATTTTGCTGAGGCAAATCAAGCAACAAGAACCCTAATTTTTCGATTTTGCAAGCAACAAGAACCCTAATTTTCCAAATTGGGACTCGATTACATTTGTTATGGACCCAACCCGACATTATTAAAAAAAAAAAAAACCAGCCTCTCAAGTAACAAGAACCCTAATTTTCCAAATTGGGGCTCGATTACACTTGTTATGGACCCAATTTCATTAGACCCGACATTATTAAAAAAAAACCAGCCTCTCAAGTAACAAGAACCCTAATTTTCCAAATTGGGGATCGATTACACTTGTTAAGGACCCAATTCCATTAGACCCGACATTATTAAAAAAAAAAAAGGCTCAGGTTACTCACACATACACATTTAGTAAATACACCTTTATGTCATTTTTAAAAAGAAATAAACACATAAAATGCTAAAACTACCATTTTTTATGGGTCGATTTACATGTGAAATATTGATTCTACTATTTAAAAATATTAATTTACTATTCAAAAATATTTTTAAAATTTTTATAGTAAATTCGAAAAAAATTCCAAAATCATGTTATATAATTCAATTTTTTTTCTTCAAAATTTTACATGTGAAAAAAACTAGCCTTCATTAATCACGACCCGGGAACCCAGATATCTGGCCCATGTAATAAGACATATATTGCCACATATATAAAAAAAAGTTTAAACAAAGTGTCACATATATATTGATTAGATAGGTGACAATTTTAAAAGAATCACACTTGCATGAGACGGTCTCACTGTGAAATGGATATAAGTTGGAAATTGACGTTTTAACACTTTGGAAGGAGTGAGTGTGATTTGTGCTAGGTTTTACCCCGTCTCATGCATGAGACCGTCTCATATGAATTTTTGTCATTTCAAAATACTCACAAATTTACAGGATTATAATAAAAAAGTTAAAACAATCCTGACCAATTTTAAAATGATGACAAGTTATTGGACTATAAAAAATTTAATCCCTTCTTTTTTTTTATACTTAACTCAAAATATTGCAAACTCAAGAAATGACAAGGGTCCAACCACAAACCCGAATGAGAAAGGAATGAGAAGCTTTCGCAAATAAAATTAAATAAAGAAATTAAACGCCAATTCATCTTGTAGTTCGACATCAGAATGCCACATTCATTGAGAAAAGAAATTAAAAAAATATCAATAAAATGTAAAAGAAGAGGGCCACAAAATAAAATTGTTCATACTATTTAAGTCTAATCAATTTGAAGAACCGTAACTAGCTAGGCTTCCTTTACTTTTGTATTTTAGGTTAGTTTATATTAGTACAAGCTATTTGGGTGTTTACTTTTGAGGTTAAGAAATGCATGAAAATCAGGGTAAACCCAATGACCCAGGAATAAGTCCCACTTACCTCTTTTGTTTCAACCCTTCAAATGGGTGAGTTTAATAAACCCATGTACTATACATTGTGTAAAATGTCATTTTTGTCCTTATATATACAAGTTGTAAATCTAAGTTAGGGATAAAGAGGTAAATTGATATAAATAACCTATCATACCACTAACTGTAAACATGCATATGTGATAAGAGAGATGATAACCATTTTGCCTTTCTCCCAAAGTAAACATTAGTTAACTTGAATATTTTAACCCTCTTCTATAAGTTAACGTATCTATTCTAACCCTATTTGGCAAAGTAAACGAAGCCCTAATGTCTAATTAATAGGAGGCGGCTCGATAAAAGAGTTGCCATTTTTCCTCATTTCTGCAAAAGAGTAGCCCGAGGGTTCCTTTTTACGAACGTATTCATCGAAGAAGTAGACTTTGCAATCCTTGTAGTTTTCTTCAAGATCATGATCATAGTCCACAAATGGTGGCCTTACAAAAGTTGTTATGTCTCCCCCACTAATAAAGACGGCACTACTCTCTTGCAAATCACTTCCAACCCAACTCATATTAAAATAGAAAGTCCAACACTCACTACTGTCGAACCCTAATTCGCACGCCACTAGAAGATCACCCTCGCCCTTAGCCAACCACAACCGTTGATTATCCATAGCTAATTCCAACTGTTGATTAATTGATGTCCAAAATTTGAAAGAAACTGGTGTCTGACTGATACGAGGAGGCTCCATAAAAGCCGTGCTAAAAGAGTGTTTCCCGCGTTTCTTCATTTCTGCAAACTGGTAGCCCGAGGGTTCCTTTTTACGAACGTATTCATCGAAGAAGCACTTTTGCAATCCTTGTAGTTTTCTTCAAGATCATGATCATAGTCCACAAATGGTGGCCTTACAAAAGTTAAAACTAATAAAGACGGCACTACTCTCTTGCAAATCACTTCCAACCCAACTCATATTGTCGAACCTCACTACTGTCGAACCCTAATTCGCACGCCACTAGAAGATCACCCTCGCCCTTAGCCAACCACAACCGTTGATTATCCATACCTAATTGATGGCTCCCGTCGCCCATATGAAGTGGCCTCCATGATCCGTCCGCTAAATTATATCTTTTCATAAAACCGTTTTTGAAAAGACAAAAGAGTTGTTCATTCATATATTGCATACCGCAACACTCATGACCCAAACCAAGAAACACTATCTTCCATTCTTTTTTTTCCTCGTTCAAGGCATAACTAGCAATATAATGCTCGTAAGGATGCCAAAGAACACGAAAACTCGACAATCCCCAGAACCTGGATTGCCTGACAACGTAGCTAGATAAGGATGATAGTCCCATATACTAGGCAAGGAGATGTACTCTTTGCTATAAGGGTTGTACATGAAATACACCCACTTTACAAAGGAGAAATTATCATAAGTGGCAATCAACCACCCTTGGTTTGAACCGAGACATCTTATGGTCCGAGAATAAAACCTCGTGTATTTTCGACTCTCCACTACTTTTGAAGTTTTAAATAGTTCACGTGAATAAGGATTGTAGATTTCACATTCAAAACGATTCGGATCATTCTTGGACCACTCAAGATTGCAGAGCCAAGGCAGGTTTCGATAATGCTTATATTTAATCATCCTGTCTTTGGGTATATCAATATGCCAGTTCTTGCAAACTGCACGGAACCGTATTAGGTCAACAACATCCAGAAGTTTTCCAAGGATTAACGCTACAATTTCTTCTGGAAGATCGCCCCAAGGTATTGTTTCTATCGCTTCTTCATTTTTCTCTGAAGTTTTCTGAATTTTCTTTCTTCTATTTTTGTGGGGAGTTTTATGAATTTTCTTTGCACTGTAGGTCTCCATATTACGATTTTTCTTCTCACAAGGTTTCTGAATTTTGTTTCTCGGGTTCCCCATGTTTAATATTTCCGAGGGAATTAAAAGAGATATAATGTTATAAGGATTTAGCCATCGACAATATCTCCAGAGATATCTTTAAATCTTTTTTTAGTTCTTATAGTGATTCGAATCCCTTGTTCTGTACTTATCGTATTACATCATACATGTCAATGGATGGATGTTGCATTAATTATGTACATCAGTACATGTAATGAGAGATAATTACCTCAAGATCTCATATATGTTGCTAACATCGGATGGCTTATAACAACGTTATAAGTAATGATATATAGTCATACATGTAAAAACTTTTAAGTACCATTTTTTGTTATTTTGTGATTTGCAATATTTATAAACTATTCTATGCACGTTTTGGCTACCACGTTTACTTTAATTTTTAATGAAAGTGATTATATATCTTTTTTCCCCTCAATAGTAAGTAGTAGGGAGAAAACTCATTCTATTGAATTGCAAAAACAGTGTATAATTACACCATTATATTACACCAGAGGTAGCATTTACAAAACCTTACAATTTTCTAATGAACACTTCCATTACCATAAAGAAGGAACTGTTAAGTATTAAAAAGCTATAACAGCATCAACTTTCAGCGTTGCGTGGCAATGCAGCAGCACGAGCAACGTATCGAACAAATGATACAAATCTCAAAGTGGAAAGAATATAATATGCTAATACTAGAGACTGAATGCTATATGGAATGTTACAACTAAAGAATGGTATACAAAATGTTACAATTATACGATTATGAACCCATCTATTCTTGACCTAGGCAATTGTTGTCGTGTTATTGTGCTCGATTTTACTGTCTGGTTTTCTACACATGCAATCGGGCATGGGGTGCATGTAGAGGGAGCCGCTCGGTTTTCTCAGCTCGCTCCCCTTCAAGTCGTTATGACGAAGCATATCTAGCAATTGGCGCTTAAAGTCGTGCCATCTGCAAATATAAACGTAACCGAACATGAGTAATACTCCTATACACTAGTTGTACGGTGCAACTGTACACAACTCTTACTTTTTAGTAAGACAACTAATACTTTTTAGTGACCTGGTATATACAAGTTTTTGTTACTAAACATACGTACATAAAGGGTACGTTTCGAATTTTCTATAACCTAAAGAGTCGAAAACCAAAAATTTATGTTTCCTTAATAAAGATCAACGGCAAGCGTACTTCACAGAGAAATCGAAAATAGTGGAAAGTTACCTTATACTTGGGTTATCAAACAATTGAGCTAACTTTCTCTTATCGGGCTTAATTGTCTTCGCGTGCCCTTCATAAAAGTACCGCCTATGCCCGAACAAGAAATGGGGGAAATTACCCCCCTGAGTCGTGACAAAAACTTCACTATGGAGGCAAACCGTATAGTCGAGAGCTGCCAACCTTGACGAGTAGCCCTGAATAACAAGATAATTCGATTTGGACTTCAACATCCTGAAAGTAACAAGTGTGTTTCTGTATGGACAAAAACTTGTATGAACCTGGTTCACGCAGATCCCTGAACTCCATCGACCCTACCAAACAAACCCTAAATGGATCCTATATGCAAGTTTTTGTTAAACCCATTCTGTAAATGTGTCAAAACTGAGATGGAGTTCATGTGAACCATGTTAACACAAGTGATACTTGTCTGTATGTAGGGCATTAGAACTATACCATAAACGGAATAAGTTCATCAATGGAGGCAAGAGAATCCTTCGTTTGTAGATTGGGAAACATCTGTTTTAGAGGAGCCATATGCTTATCGACTTTGTAAATTTTTCCAGCAGCAACGTACAGAGACGTGGTGTTATCGAATCCCATGCCTCTAAGCATCATTCCAACCTGCAGAAAATATAGTATGAAACCATCAAACGTGAATACCACTTCTACTGCCCAATAAAATTCCTGATTATCATAACATCTTTAGATCCAGATTTGCAAGAAATGAAATGACAAATATGTAAAAAATATATTACCGAAGAAAAAAGATCACATTAGCAATAATTTGTAATACCACATGTTCTAGTGTAAATTACAAAAAGAAAACTTCCAGATTTGTCCAAATTACCAAAATAAACCTGTGGTTTTGAATAATACCATATACCCCCCTAAAATGACAAAAGTATTGTTTGACTGACGGGTTATTTACAAAATCACAAAACAATCAATCAATGCAAATATGAGAAAACACAATATGTAAAATGATTTCGCATTACTCATCAGTCAAACAGATTTTTTTTGTCATTCTAGGGTGTGTATATGAAAATATTACAAACTACAGTACAGGGTTCTTTGGGTAATTTGGACAAACCTTGAGCGGGGGTATTTGTAAGTTGCCCCCTGTTATGAAAACACAATTGTTACTAATTCAGTAGATTGAGAAAATGCTCTTTCTTCACAAAAAACATTTTGACCTATCAGGAGCACAACGAGAACTGCAGAAGTGGTACCTCCAATGGTGTTAAAGGACACTTCCCATCAACACGATTGGCACCTGGTCTTATTACTCGACCTCTTCTACGAAATTTTCCTCTCCAGCTTCTTTCTCGAACAATATCCATCTCATGCTTTTCTTCTTCACCTCCATCATATATGCAGCAAGAAAATGCAACCATATCCTTCATCACAAGATCGATTCAAATAAGTTGCAATACTTAATAATAAAAGATAAATAACACCAATTATTTCTCCAGCCAAAGAATAGAACCTCTTCAAACCGAAGGTGTACTGAGACATATCTCCCCCCACTTTTAGAACTAGATTTAATCATTCGATCAACCATCTTAGCTGCTAGCATCCGTATAGGTCCTGAAAATCTAAGTGCTTCAAAATTGCATAGGCATCGAAGCCCTTGTATATGTGAAGGAACTGCATGAGCCAATCTGTTAGAGAAAGGTGCAATGCGGACAGCCCTGACCAAAAATCATAGCATAATGCTCATCAAGAAATATACAAGACCTAAAAACTTTAAAGAACACATCTTATCAAGCATTAAAATGAGCAGGGGAAGAACTAAAATATTAGGAAAGAAACTATTTAAATAAAGACATGTTAAATATAAATGACAACACCCTGCACAATTGGAAGAACATTGGTAATTATGCTGTATGGTTCAAGAAAGATTTTACTTGGTCTCCCACATCAAGAAAAGTTGAAGAGAATATTGAATCATATATAGAGTATAACTCAATTCTATTTAGGCAGAAAAAGGTAAAATAGAGCCAATAGTGCATGTTTAGGTAGGCAGAAAACAATTAGCTAAGTGACCAAGTCTTAATTCTGTTTTCCAATAACAGACAGAAAAAAGATCATAGAGAAGGAAAAGGTGAGAAATCAGTACTTCAACTCCACCAGCTTTGTAAGAACCTTTTCAAGATAGTATTTTGGGCTCGACCATGCTTTCACTCTCAAGTTCACTATGTTGCTTATATTATGGTCAAATTTCTGGAGTACTTCTTCTGGAAGCTCTCGAATCACATTAACATGATTTCTGAGCGCATATATGAAGAATTCCTCATCGAAAATATCCCCAAACTTGCTGCAGAAAAGGAAAGAAGACATAAGAAATTATCGTCACATATCCAAATATTAAATGATCAACTAATTTTAAAACAACATAGATCTCAGCAACCATGAATTGAGCAGGATATGTAGATACAAAGTACTAAGTGCATACATTAAGTCAATTATGAATACAAATTTACTATATGTTCATCATATTGAGGAACAGATAGAATGCACTTCTAGGTAAGATTTAAAATATGCTATATTAAAACTATTCCTATTGGGAGGTAAGAAAATACTTAAAACTGTTAAATATGTCTTCATTTCAGTTGCAATAATTCGCTATTATCTCACAACATCATTGAGCATCTATATTTTTTCTTGAACTTTGAGACTGTAAACAGATATCCACTAGCATTCAACGTATGAAACAGAGCCGAAAGGCAAAGCATAATTGGCTTAGAAAAAGGGAGTTTTTGTAAATTGCTACTAGAATACACAACCATCATCCCTTTTATCAGAGATATACCTATATTTTTTATGCACACTAACATAAATACGCTCGGAGTATGAAACCTCATACCCTGATTACACTTGGCTAGTCTAGTCAGCATCATATAAAATTTATTGGATTACAATTAAGAATTAGACACCACACATTGAGGCCAGAACTTGAGAAGAGAATGTGAAAAATCAAAAATTAATTTTCACATGTATTATCACTACAACACCATAACAATAAATAAAAAATATACAAAAAGGAGAAGTAGATTGCAGGAAGATACTAATTACCCGATTTATAATATTCATCCTCACCTGGAATCTTGCCAAACACTATTTAAATGAAATATTGGAATGACAAGTGTAGCATTCAGCAAACCTGCCACTGCCACCGCATCACATATCTGTCCAGGAAAACAAGAAGCCATTGAGTTATAGCCAGCTGTCATCGTTTCTTAAGATTGATTTGGACTCTTAGGAATAAAATGGAACATTTTTAAGGGTATGTTAATTTCGGGCTTATAGTGGGCGTGGGAAATCCCAGACTTTGAAGTCCTAGGATTTTAAAATCTTGAAAAATTTAAGATGTATGTTTGTTATGAGATTTTATAGGGTATGATGGTGGAAAAAATTATTGATGTGATATTATTATATTATTTTGAGTGTATTGAGAGAATAAAAAAATAGATGATGTGAGTGCATTGAGAAAATAAAATGTAGAGTAGTAGTAGGTGATGAGGTAGAATAGGATTAATAGGATTTCAAAATCCTTAGTTTAAGTCTCAAAATAAATGGGGGTTTGAGATTGTAAAGTCCAAAGTAAGCCGGGATAGATCGAAACGAACATACCCTAACTGACTAATGAACCAGGATCAGACTTTTTATCATCAAATGTTATAAACATGAGTAGACATACCGATAATCTTTGTTGGTTCAGACCTCCATTTGCTTCAATTATTAAGAAACCGTTGGACTTTGGAAACTCTGAGAAGCCTTCAAAAGTAAAGAACACCGTATTAGCAGAATAGTGAAATCATAAAATGTGGCAGCTTGTAAAGTGCTTTCAAAATAAGAACTTAAAAAAGGACGATTATTATTCTCATTACCAACCTGATTGGGCGTGTTTGATACAAGGCTTCCAACCTTGACGCAACTTTGGATTCCAGACATTCATTAACTGCATGCAGTTTCAACCCGATGAATTACAAGTCCGAAAACAAAATTTGTTCACATATTAAATGATACTCAAAGGAATGAATATCTTAGGAAGCCATTTGTAAACACTAATTTTAGCCTGGCTTGTCTCAATTTGATCAATTGTTTGTAATTAATCAAACTGTTCTTATGACAAAAGCAATTCATTATTTGAAATGATAGAACTTGTCCAGATAATTTTCTAAGCAAACTTGTTACCCTAATTTATTGGATAGCATGTTTTCATTAAGCTTATAGCCCATGATATATGCCAAAACCTCCAGAAGAAGAGCATGCCCTCTAAATCATGAAGTGAAGATGTGAAATAGCATAACTTTCCTTAAAATTCCATGATACTTCCTCTAATGTTCAACAAGCTACCATTAAACACCTTCAAACTAAACTCTGTTTATTAGATTACCTATGAAAAAGGATGCACACAAAGTTGAACTTTCCTATCCATTTCAGTCTCAATCAAATTGTGCTTAAAAAAACAAGAAACTACATAATTGCAACCCAAAAGAACCTCAAACACTTGACCAAACAATTAAACATTACTTGCAATGCAATGGTGAATCTACAAAGAAGACTACAAACTCAAAATCAGAAAAATGAAGAACCAGCATTCACCATATTAGAGCTCCGGTTGCTTTCAGCCTCCATAAGAGGCCACAGCTTCTCAAAAACCTCAGGGCTCCGGTAAACGGAGCCCGGCCCGACAGCATCACCGTTCCTACTACTAGTATTATTCACAGAATCAAACCCCATTATGCCCATATACAAAAGAATACCAGAGATATACAACAAGGGAGCAAACAAAAGCACTCCTCTCCTCCTATAAATCGATGAAATTAGAAAATACCCAAACCTCTCCACCACATTCTTCGAATCCACCCTCCCGCCGCCGCGAAACCCCCCCACGCCGCCGATATATATCCCGCCGGAGCTGGGGCTCTTCCCGCGGGCGCGGTGGCGCGGAGACGGCGGCGGAGATAAAGGACCCATGCTGTTGCTCAGGCGGCTAAGCCCATGCATAATTCTTGAATCTTTCGACCCCAATTCGTCAAGAAAAGGAAATGGGTTTTTCTTGATTGTTAAAAGCTCAGATCTTTGCCATGAATTACGGGGAAAAAAGGCGTTCCCTTTTAATGGGGTGTTTCAGAATCCGAAGTATTAGTGATAGTTTGGTGAGGCAGTGAGCGATTGTGTGTGAAAATACGTTGGAGCGTGTGGTAGCGATGAACACGGGGGCTATGAAGGAGCATTGATGAAGGTGGGGGATAGTATTAGTGGGCGTGGGGAGGTTAACATTATTAAGCCTTCTGAATAATATTTTCACAAGGTATAAACTATAAAGTGCACAATTCAAGAATGGTTAATAATTAAAGGTAAGTTAGGTCTTTTCATAAAAAGAGATATAACTAAGTGGTGTAATTTAATTGAAGGTTATTCACAAACTCATAAATTGGAATTCAATTCAATGTGTACATATATTTCTCACTTATATTTCAAGTGGTGTAACTAAGTGGTGTATGTTTAAGTTGCAATACTTAATGTATTTTAAAAGAGAAAAACTTATATGAGATTGACTCATGTATGAGACGGTATACAACTTAGCAAAAATTACACTTATCTCCCTCAAAGTGTTAAAGTGTCAATATCCAATTTATGTCCCGTCTCACCGTGATATCGTCTCATTCAAATGTGTCTCATTTTAAAAATATATAACTTGTTTACTCTGAATTGCATGACCTGTAATTCTGTAAATAAATTGTGCGTTTCAGTTTAAATAAATTGTATTTTTTATTGTAATAAATTGTATGTATTAAATACCTTAGGTTGTTCGAAAAAAAAAATACCTTAGGTAGCGTACGGTGTACCTGATGCACATTAAATCCACTTTTTTTAATTAAAATTATGATTTAATTAACATTTTCCTTTTAATTTTTCCATGAGTTTTTAGTTTTCAGAAGTCAATTAAATAATTTAAAATTTTGACATTCTTTTGTGACTTGGTGAATTTTTACAATTCAATATTATCGGCATATCAATATCATCATTAATAGCTCGTTGGTACTTTACTACTTTCTAGAAAAATAAAATAAAAAAGGAAGTCGTCCTAAACTTTTAAAGGGAATAACATCATTTCATTATTCATTGGAAATATAGATATTTATATGCAAATTTTATTATCAAATAATTTTCACTCAAAATAATCCTCGCGCCAAAACCTAGAGGTCACCCTCTCACATTTGTTGCAGAAATTCTCCTTGGACGAATTAATGGTGGATTCACAGAGGAAGACGCGCAATCGAAAAAGGAAAAGTGCTTTCAATACCCTTTTCCCCGACATTCAATCCCCAGAGGTTTTGTGTTTTATTTGTTTAATAATTCTTGTGAATCAAGTTGTAGCATGCGCATTGATGTATATTCTTAGTGTTTAAACTTTAAAACTTTAATTTCTTGTTTTGAAGAAGTTGGTTCGTCAAATTCTGATGGGGGTTTCTAACAAACAAGTCCTCCCCTATTTTGGGGGTGGGGTTTTGGATGGTTACTGTTGAATTTGTATAGTTTTGTGCTGTAAAGTGTAGATAAGGACAACAAATTTGTGTTATTTCAGGGAATTAAACCTCCAGCATTGAAGAATCTGTATACCTTTATTGTCCAGTTGTCTTCAAATGCAGAGTGGAGCATAAATAATGCAGTCGATTCTCATCATTTTGACATTGAAATCTGTCATGGGGATATCAAACTGACTTTTGAAAATATTAGCGAACTCGCGAATTTAACCTTCAAAGAACTAGAGGAAAGGTTTGAGCAACTATTCTCAAAGTTATGTGGCAGTTCTGCTGACAAGGATCTTGTAGGACAGAGCTCGAGTTTGGGTTTATTCGATGCTATTGAAGTACTGAATTTGTTATTCAGATGTTGTATGTTACTCTTAACGTTGTTCGAAGCACGAGTAAATCTTTTCTTGGAAAAAGGGCTGACTCTTTTAAGGATACTAGGAAAGCTGGTTTCGCCCAATTTAGTTGAGAACAAAAGGAAAAATGCTTACGTAATTGAGAAATCATTTTTTCGTGAATGTTCACCTGATGATAATGGTTGCTCTGCATCTTCGGTTGAAGGCTTCACAGCTTCTTTACAGTTTTTGGAACCTTATAATCCTCTCCTCCTTTTGAAAACTACTATGCTTGAGGTAATTCACATTCTTAACATGCTTATTGTTTTTTTTGTTACTAGGTTTAGAGAAGATGGAATCCTAATTAACTTTTACTGTTGTTAATGCTGATTTTTATATGCAATTCTTAGTTGATATATTGCTAATTTTCTGGATTTGCAGGAAAAAACCCCTCACCTTGGTCATTTGCAGCCCATGTCTGACATAAAGAAAGAAAAATGCCCCATTATCATCTTTAAAAATATGATGAACATCAAAATCAAATTTGTCCATCTGCTGAAAATCATGTTCAGTGATCTTTTTTTTTTTGGGCAACTTTAAGGCTCCATTTGGATAGAGGGGATTTGAAATGAATGGATTTGAATAATAATAAAGGTAAAAATGCATAAATTTTAAATCATGAATTTTCAAGAGATGAGAGAGAAGGGAAGAGAGTGAAGGATGGAGAGAGAGGGAAGGAGCCTAAGGTTTTATTTAACACTTTACTCGAGTGGAAAGTAACATGTCTCACTCTCTCTGTCTCTCTCGTGAAGCTATTTTGAATTCTCATTCATTACTTCAGATTATATGGACTCTGAAGGACTTACTTCATCTATCTTTATTTCTTCGGATGGCAATGCCTCATTAGATGACTTACTTGAATGACATTGTTTGTTATTTTGCTTAGCTTTCTTTTTTATATTTAATTAATGGTGCATTAGTCCACAATTAATTATAATTTCTTAACAGGTATTTGTAGACGAGCTATTAGCACATCGGCCATTAACAGGGTACTTCAAGATTATCAATTCTGCTGCTGGTATCGATGAAAGACTATTTAAACCTCACTCAGCTCAGTGTGATACCGGGATTTTGATAGAAGCAATCTGTAATCATTTTATCCTCTCATTTTCTGATAAGAAAGCTTTTGGAGATTTTATCACTCGATTATTCTGCACACATGCCGTAAAACATAAGTATCCATATCGAGCTCCAGAATTAGGCATAAGTGCAGCTCTGTCATTACTTCTCAACCCTATCATGGTTTCTGCACCAAAATACATACAAGCTCATTGGATTTCACTAGTTTCTGAAGCTGTGCATATTGAGATTTTGAAACCAGATCGTAAACTTGCCAACTGCTTCTTATCAAGTTTTGAAAAGTCGGTCTGTTTGTACATGACTCACATGTCTCGTCTGGAAACAAATGATTATTCTGTGCTTGATAGGGGTTGTACATCCAGGTCATCACGTGGTATTGTATATCCCCCGTTTGGATCATATATATCACCTGAAACGAAAAATAAAATTGATACTCTGATCTCCGAGTTAGATATTTCGTCAAATCAGGAAATGTGTGATAGTTTCTTTAAAACGAAATCTGATCTGGTGAGTTCTTCCATGAGATTCGTTAAGGAGTGTCAAAATGTTTATGATATATCATGCCCAGAAGAGATTTTAGCCATCTTAAGCTGCTTGATTCTCAAAGCTTCTGAAAGCTATGATGATAACGCAGTACGACCAAATGAGGCTACAACTTTGCAGCATCTATACCTTCTTGCATCTGTACTGAAACTAATGAGCATATCATTGCTACAAGCTATACGGTTTTTAAGGCATAGGGATGATTCTCATTCAAAAACCTTGAAAGAGTATGACTTTATCATAAAGGCAATCACTTGTTTCAGAGATTTGGATATCAGTTTACCCCTTCAACAAGTTTTATCCAGCCAAATGTCGAGCCATTCTACGAGGCACGTGGATTCCAAAATGATGTTTTTGCACTTCTCAGGCTTGATGTCACTAAGCTTTGTCAGTGGGCTCGAGTGCTTAGTCAAGGCCTGTTTGTTGGCACTTTTTGCAGTTTTGAATTTATTTGTTTTCGAGGAGGGTGATTTGGATGCATTGAAGTCACTCGTTGATTCCAATAAAGAATCTTCTTCGTCTGAATCACCAGCTGTTAGAGTCCAGGAGGTAACCGTTTTCTTTTCCTTCCTTCCAAACAGCATTAATACATGGCATTTTTTTTTTTTTTTTAAGTGTTAAAATTTCTTCCAATAATGCAGACTGTGGTAGACCGGAATTACAGCCTTGTGGTTGCCTCAAAGTTCCATAAGATACAATCTCGATTTTCAGGGTAATTGATGATTTGTTAATTGGCTTTAAGTTGTTCAACTTTAAATTTAACGCGTTTAAATACCCATATTTACTAACCATTTCCTGTATCCTAATCGATTGTCTCAGCTGTATGTTCTTGCTTATGGATTATCATCTCTTTTACAGTGCAATTGAAAACAAACATAATGGGGAAAGTTCATCGAACATGGAGGCTGTTGAATGCTTAGAAGAAGAAACAGAGGAGACAACCAACGGGGAGATCTTCTTGAAGTGCATTTTAAAGAAGAATGATGTCTCCAAGCTTGATGATTTGATTGATTTTGTTGAATGCAAACAAGGTAAAGATTACTCCTCTTGGTTAAAGAATCATCAAAAATATCGCAAGCGGAAATCTGAGAAACTGGCTGTTTTGAGGTGGGAAAGAAAGAAAAAGACTTGGAGAAGTCTTAAAGGCAATAGAAATTGATTAGCATTTTGCTCTTTACTTAACTTGGATGTTAGGTGACTATCTACATAAATGTTTTGTTGGAAAGGAATCATGTAAATCAAGCTTCTAGGTATAAGTTCAATGTTACTTTTCTTTGTTCCTCTGCTGTAGCTCTGTTTTTAACTTATGCTAGGGTAGGTGTTATATGGAATTAGCCATTTTTGTGTTTATTCAATCTTTGATTCGATTCTTTTTCAAATGATCTGAAACCTTGTTTTCAAAGTGTCTATCCAAATCCATTTAATTCAGATATTATCCACATTGATAATTTTGCACTATCTCGATTTCTTGTTTCCCTGGTAAGATTGAAGACAGAAATTGTAAAAATTGCTCAGATGAAAGTAAGAACTGAAATGTTTCCACTATTATAAACTCTAAATCTTCTGTGGTGTTAAAAACCACTTCATATATTTGGTATATCACTTGTATATCTCAGCTGCCTACCGCACGCCTATAGAGCTAACAGCTGGCTGCTAGCCCTTCTAAATCTAGATCATTATAAATTTATAAGTAGAAGTGATAAACTAGTGATAGCAACATCTGTGGTAGTACTTATGAGGTGTGAAAAAAAAAAAAAAACGAAGAATAAGAAGAAGAAGCAGAAATAGTCGAGCAAAATTGGTTGGGTGAGTGTGTGTGTGTTTTGGGATAGTAAGTAAAGTAGTTAGAACTAATTTAGACGGGAATAGGAGGAGCATCAACTGAATCTTTGGTGGAAATGGGATCCTTTTTCTTCATAGAGGTATTATTGACCTGATGATCGAGATCTCTACTTCTGTTTCTGTGATGCTTGGAATGCTGGTTGTGCAGCTGCTGTTGTTGGTGCATCTGCATTTGCTGTTGCTTCTGAAGATGAAACAGAGATTGCAGCCTCCCGATTTCTCTCTCTAACATCCCCTGCTCCCCTGTTTTGGACAGAGAGACCATCACTTTTTGTGAAAAGAAACATCCCGTTTTTAAGTATTAATGCAGGTTATGCAGGAAAAAAGACGAGGGGTTAATGTAGACTGTGTTACAGTTTTTGTTGAGTTGCTCCTGTGTGAGACTCTCTAGCCTCTGTCTGAGAGCTCTGTTTTCCATCGTCAAGATTATGTTCTGCTGTTCAACGAATTCAAGCTCCGCTGTGACTTCATTTCCTGCGGCCTGATTTCATCTTATATTAACTAAGGCAATTCTTACTCTAGTAACTCCTATGCCTAGATTTCTCGTTTTTTTGAAAAACTATATACCTTCAAAACCTCAAGAGCCCTTTCAAGATGAGATGTGTATTGAAGTTTCCTTACTCTTGAGCGATGAGTATTATGCCTGCATGTTTGTGTTTAAAGAATTAAAAACATTGCTTTTATGGTTACATAAGATTTCTCACATTACAATCAGGACAAAAACTTGTATACACTAGATGCACTGTGCAATGCACGTGTCTTTTTAAAAGGTATTAGTTGTTTAACTAAAAAGCATTAGTTTGTTAGTATTGGATGTTTTTACTGAAAAGTATTAGTCGCTATTACTGAAATGTGATAATTGTCTATAGTTGCACATCGTACAACTGGTGTACAAGAGTGCTACTCATCAATCATGTATAATTAAGACACAGCTACCGATTCTTTAGGAAACGAATTGTTCGACTAGAATGTTTGAATTTAAAAAGAAAGGCTGAATTTGATATAGCGAAACTCTTACTGCTTAGAACGTTTAGACTCTGCCTTTGATCCCGGATTCTTAACCTGAGAACCGACATCTTTATCAGAGCCCTCGAGATTTTGTGTACTAGGCTCCTGTGTACCATTCTCTGCACCTAAAGAAGACACCTCATCTGTCTCCTGCAAAATCATCGGATTCTTGCTTGATAGTTATAAACTGATATGTTTTACAAGTTTGGTTTAGGGTGTGTTTGCAAACTATACTATATAGCTTCCAGAATCACTTATTATTTTCTTAAAAAAACTGTGAGGAGTAGCTTTTGAGAAAAAGCAATTCTGTTTCAATTTGTAGAGTTTGCAAACACCACCTTGATCAGATTGGTCCAAAACCTGATATTTTGTCTGAGCCATTGAGTTTCCCTTGATGTCATTGTAGTGTTCAAGGTTTTGAGATATTGTAGATGCCCCGAAATACGCGTTAACGAATTCAGACTCTCCCACTGCTTCTCCCAAGTAGGCACAAGAATCGCTTGCTGAGCGGCGATGGCCTCTGTGAAAAACGGTTTCTGAGTCGTTCAGAAGATCGTCTAGCCATGATGGTTGCTCGTCTATCAGAAAACTCTCGGACGTGCAACGATGATGGAGGTTTACGCCTTCCAGAAACTTGGAGCTCGTTCTCGATTCAAGCCGTGAAGCATTGGAGATGGGTTTGGAATCAGGCAGGTATGTGAAAGGGGACATTGGCAAGAATCCTTCTGAATTTTCCATACCTTCTTGCTCAGAAACCTATCTGAAAAAAAATTAGCACAGGTTAATGATTTTTCACATTGTCTTTTCCATGTGACACTTATTTTACATATTCCCTTTTTGGAAAAGACCATTCCTACCATTCTGGAAAAATAAATCTACCACAGAAAACAGATCTTTGATCTCATGATTTAACAAGCTGCAAGAATCCCACCAATAAATCCATAACATTTTATATTTACTCATTGATGCACTAATATTTCAAGATTCAAGATTTTGAAAGAAAGTTTACACACTTTATAAAACACAATGTATATTTCAAGATTCAAGATTTTATCATGCATGTACATTATTGATTCATTCAAGAGCGGAGAGATAGAGATTTACAGAAGGCAGGGTGGCAGCAAGGGGGTTTCACGTGGATGGATCCCCGACACCCCACAACCCCAGAAATTGAAGATCTGGAATTCGGAGCATGGGGGCTTTTTATTATCGAAAATGTAGTATTGAACAGAACAGAACAGAGCTTGGATCTCCAAAACTGGTATGGGATGGGTGGGTGCACAGTTTCTCTCTCTCTTTATCTGAGGAAGAAGAAAGTAAGAGAGAGATACGCGAAAGAAACGAGAGGGAGAAAAGGAGCGGAATTCACGTAGCTAGTTACAATGAGAAAGGTCACTCACCTCACCTTCCTATTTCCATTCCTAATTAATAGTTTTCTGTCCATCAACTTCGTATGCAGCCTTCTTGTCCGTAGTAATAATCAATCTCATTAAACTTGCATACAAAATTTTATTACAAAATAATTATTTTTGCACTTATCTAAGAGAATTGAATGATCAGATTCTATTTTTGTCCTTCTACTTATCTTCTGTGATAGTGTACACTAACTATGAATATGTAAATAACAGTAAATGTAACATATTCTCTAAATTCAATAGGTAAAATAGAGAATTTTTTGAAGATGTTTTTCTAATTTAAAGAGTCTTTCAGATACTCTAAGTAGGTATATATAACTCACATTTCATAAGAGTGAAAAAGAATTCCCTATGATGTGAGTTTGTGACATATGCTTAATTTAATTTAATATCCCTCGAAATATATTTTGATCCATGAATGACTTGGTCAGAGAACATTACCAGAAACTCCTAAGTTTTGCACTTGGATCCTACCTTTTCTATTGCATTTTACTTTTATGTTAATTTTCTTAATATATATGCATGCCATGTGTATTATTATACCTATAACCCCATCAGGCTTTATATGAATTGAAACAAAAAATAAAATTGAAATACAATAAGTGAATAGACGATCTCATTCCCGTGTGAATATTTTGAGGGATACTCAACATTTTTTTCTTCAACATTTCAGGGCAGAGAAACATCATCATCTACAAGTTTCTAATAACAGGTATTTTTATGCAACCAAAATCTTTCTTTTTCATTTTTCGTGATTCTAGATGAATGTAAGTTATCATTTTCCAATAATCGCATTCAAATTTAAAATGCATTATCTATTGAATTTTCAGATTTCATGGGATTGAATCTGAATTTTCTTCATAAATCATCAATTTTAAATCATTACTATTTTTCAAAAAATGGTTGGAGCTGATTCATGCGTATTGGTTTAATACGTTTTTGCTAAGAACTCATCGCGTTTACAAATCCAATAAGGAATAATATCAATCCAGGGCCTAAAAAGCTGTAAAATTATCACTTTACAGTTTAAAAGATTTTTCATGTCGATCCAGAACCTGAAATATAATGAACTATCAATCCGAGGCCTGAAAAGATACAAACTATCAATTTAGGACTCAAATATATACACACGCATGTATATATCAAAGTATGAATCTGAGTAACTGTGTGAATTCATAGGTTGATTTGTGTGAAAATTGGCAAGATGGAACCATTGAGAGGACAAGGAAGCATTCAAATGCTACTCACTGCAGAAAATGAGGCTCAACAGATTGTCACAGCTGCTAGAAACTGTCAACATTTCAACTTCATGCACAATTTATACATATACATAATCTCATATTAATTTGTCCAAACTAATTGAATTGAATTTATGATTTACATTCGGCAGTGAAAATGTCGAGGCTGAAGCAGGCCAAGGACGAAGCCGAAAGAGAAGTGATGAACTACAGATCCCAAATGGAAGCTGACTACCAAAATAGCATTTCTGAGGTTCTTTTAGCTCATTTATATATATATGATCTGGCACTTTTGTTCGTTTCATTTTCAACACGAGTGATCAAGTGTGTGTTATCTTGATTCATGTAGTCGTCTGGGAGTTCAGATTCAACGGTGAAAAGGCTAGAATCGGAAACAGAAGCAAAGATTCAAAGCTTGAAAGAAACGGCATCGAGAGTGTCACCAGAGGTGGTTAAAATGCTCCTCAACCACATCACAACTGTTAGAGCTTGATCATCTACATCAATTCCATTCTCTCTTTTTTTTCAACATTTAGAAATAAAGTTTAGCTAGTTGAGATTCTATCCATGGCCTCATACTTTTGTTTGTTGAGTTAGAACCATAGCAGATAAAAACTTTGAGACTTAAATAAGCAGAGTTCATTTCATCAATTGCAGCACAAAAATATTGTAATAATAACTCCAAATAACATAAATTTCACTACAGTTGATAAATTCCATTGACATCTTCATTTGCATCATTGCTCTCCGGTGGCTCTATCGTTACCTCTTATATATTTTGAACATGAAAGCCGTCTTATTTTGCATCATATATTGTCCACAAAATCGTCCACAAAGGCCATGATATCAAAGTACCACAACCTTTCACAACGGTAATCGATTTCAAGACTATTTTTGCCAGTTGATGTCCAGGATCTATCTGCTAAACTACATCTTTTCATTTTTGAATTCCCGAAAATGAAATCTTTTCTGTGTCCACAAAAGACAGTAGAGCTGCTCATTGATATACTGCATACCATAGCAATAGCACTCACGCTCCGTTGCAACAAACATATGAAATATTTTACGGATCAAAGAAAAGCGCATAAGCTGATGAAACAGTTGGAGTGACGTTTTGTTCATTAGTAACACAAGGTCAAAATAATTTCAATACCTTACATGTGTTAACTTGCTTTTAAGGTAACACATATTCATCCTTACAGTAAAAGATGTTTATCCTTATAGTTATAGAAACATAGACTGGTAGCGAGTTTTCCTATGATTGCCCTTGAGCAAATTTTTTGGAAAAATTTGTTTGACCTGATTTGATCCGCTAGGAACCCACGAATTTTCAACCTCTTATATAAATGTGCTAATACATCATGGATAGGAAAGCATGTTGTTGTTGGTATTTTGGTGTTTGCGTTGTTTGATTTTTGTGGAAATGGAGAAATGATCTCTTTTTTAAGGGTGTAGAGTTTTCTTTGGTCAAATTTGTTGATGAACTCAAGGTTAAATTATGGAGTTGGTTTTATGTAAAAAAATCAGGTATATTCAAAAAAAAAAAAAAAATCCCGACTGGCTAGCCAATCCGAGGATGGTTCTAGGCTGCTAATCTTGTAAATATTTTTGATGTACTTATGTATTATATCTTATACCCTGTTCTTTATTTTATAAAACTTTGCTTTTACTAATAAAAAAAAATCTCCATGTTATGAATATATTAATACTATATATGTACATAAAACAAAAATTTCAACAATCTACGAATAGTATGAAATCTGAATTTTACAAAGTCTTTGCTTTAAGTCTTTGCTCATTGCAAGCGAACAAGACTGTTGACATTTGTGATCTCAATTTTCTTCTCCTCACGGTTATGTCAACAGTCTGTTCGCTTTAAGTCAAGCGAACAGTCAAAGACTCGATTTTACAAAAGCATTTGCTAATTGCAAGCGAATGCCACAATCTCAATTTTCTTCCATTCGACTTGTTAGGTCCCCTACTTCGCCTTACGATTACGCAAACAATTTGTTTCCTTATGTCAAGCAAACAAACAAAAACTCTGAAAATTTTACAAAACTGTTTGCTCATTGCGACTTTTAACCCCAAGCATTGTAATTGCACATCGCAACTGTTGGAGCTTGATCTACATCAATTTCATTCTTTTTTTCCTAACATTCTTCAACTTTTAGAAATAAAATTAGCTAGCTAGAGATTATATCCATGGACAGATGGACTGATCATACTTTGCTTTTAGTGTTAGAACCATAGTAGCATGCATGAATGAAGATATGTTTTAGAATTTTCACAACAGAGCTCATAAAGCAATACAATGAAGTAATAAGTATTGAGTTCATAGATAAAAACTTTGACACTTAAATCAGCAGCAGCTCATTTCACAATTTTGGAGCACAAGAGATTGTAAAAATAACCACAAACATTAAAACCAAAGGATTTTCAAAACATAAACTTTTCACTAGAGTTGATAAATTGTGACTGCTTTTGCAAGCTAGAAGCAAAGTAGGATCTACATCTTCATTTGCATCACTGCTCTCCGGCGGCGGCTCTATTTTTGCATCTTATCTTAAACCCGAAAGCCATCATATATTGTCCTCAAAGGCATTGATTGCACTACTCTCTTAACGGTTCATTTTTAACCCAACTCGTACTAGACCAATCGAAGTAGAAAGTCGAACACACATCATGTTTATAGCCAATTTTGCAAGCCACTAAAAGATCACCCTCACCCTTAATCAACCACACTTGTTCCCAATGTTTAACGATTTAAGACGATTTCTGTCAATTGATATCCAAGAAATATCTGCTAAACTATATCTTTTAAGAACCCCATTCCCAAAAAGACAGTAGAGCTACTCATTCATATACTGCATACCACGCCATTCACTTCTGGATGTGCGTCGACTCCTTTCAAAAAAGTCTAACGACCTCCATTCTTCGTCGTTCACATTCAAGCAATAACTAAGCAATGTAATGAATACGTGTCCTCGACAATCCTGAGAAACAGGATTGCCTGAAAACGTAGCAAAAAAAGGATAGCAATGTTTTCCGGTGGATTTCCAACTTTTAAAAGATTGGCACAAATAAGGATCGAAAATTTTCAGTTCAAGTGTTTCTGAAAGATTGCAGAGTGAAGTTAGGGGATGTTTGCAGAAATTATCAAGTGTTTCTAAAAGAATGTTTATTTCGGCGAGATTTTATAATTTCCAATAAAAAAGAACTGAATTGACCCATTCAGGAATAAAATTGAAAAATAAAAAAATTACAGGACTAAGAATGAAATTGTCCCAAAGTTATAGAACTAAAAATGATATTTTCTCAGTATTTGCAATTGATCATATCCAGTTTTCCGAGGATGATTCCCAGAATATCTTGTGAAAGATCAGACCATGGTGTTGACGTTTTTCGAATCTGGCTCTCCATTTTCTTTTCTTTCAAGGGAAGTGTGAGATGCAAAACACGTATTGAAAAAGGTAGGCTTTGAGATGTGATATATTTTCAAATTTATGGCTCCTAGTGTTATCATCATAGACCAATTTTCATTGGGCCTAAAAGTATTTATTTAAATATAAACACGTCTATGCAAATATGTACGGAACCAGATCCATGCAAATCATTCTCTATATTAGGATCAGATTAAAAACGGTCGTATATGCCCCTTTCCATACTATAAATGGTAACTTTGCTTTGCCTATATTATCCTTAACACGGTTATATAATGAAATGTAATCAATTTCTCATGAACGTGAGGTTGTGACCATGTAAGACCACAACCATTAACGACTATCCACAAAATTGCAACAATTTGTGGCCGACTGTGAGACCCACAACTACCCGAGACTACCACCATCGACCATTCACAACTACCCGCAAGGCTTCGACCATTTCAAACATGAAAAAAAAAGATGGGCATTGAGAACAAAGTGGCTTTTTAGGAATAGCATTCCTCCTACTTATTCCATATTCTAAGAAACATAAAACACATTTAGCTCAAAGATATAAACCTCATGTACACAGTTTAGCATAACAAAAGATAAATTCAATCTGTACAATCACAATTCTAGTCAATATCTGCAAGTACAGAACTATATTGACCCCCAACCCCCCCCCACTATCCAGTCATTCATTTAATCAACTACCTTGTGTTGCGCTGTTGTAAATCAAGAAATTCTTGGAGGGTTCCCACCTGCGTTTATAAATGGTGATCTTATAACATACAAGGTCAGAAGAACATATGCACAAAGGGCAGGATTTGTTGAAGATCAGCACTCAAGCAAAGCATTAGCCTTTCTTACCACTCTTGAGTATTCTGCTCAGATGGAATGCTTCACCTTGATCCCCGTTCAGGGACCTCTTCTCCAGAAAGCAAGCGGTAACCTGTCTTATTAGTCTCTCGAGAGATGAGTGCCTGCAAAGGCTAGTGTCTTTCACGTTGGGATTTGTGGATAAGACGAAGGCGTTCACCGCATCGGCCACCAGCTCACGTTGAGATTCTCCGAGAAGGTATCCTACCGATGATGTGCTTGGGTTTTCGTAGGCCAGTAGAGCAGCACAATCCTAGGAGGAGAAGAAAATAGTGTCAAAGGAAACAGATTCTTTATGAAATGCAGATTTTCAAAGTACAACACGTGCACAGATTATGTATTTCTAGGAGTGGTGATTTCTGAACCGACATGGTAAACACATAACCTAACATGCTGTAAAAGCATTTGTGTTAAGGCTGACAGGTTCGGATCAGAATCATGTTCAGCTCGAATAGATCATTATGATTGGTCATCAAATTTTGGGAAAATAGTCTTTTTAGCCCTGTGAATAACCCCTTTTATTATTTCAGTCTCTTCAACTTTCACGAACTGATAATATTCACGCAAATTCCACTTATTTTACATTTTAGTCGGGTAATCGGCTGTAAGAGGTGAAACATCCACTTGACCAATCGGACTCTGCCACGTGGACAAATCAAAATATGCCACATCAGCATCAACCAAATGTTTCACCTAGTACAGATGGTTGCCAGTCCAATATGTAAAAAAATTGAAAGTTACAGGACTACTTTCATTTAGTGAAAGTCGAATGGACTAGAACCGAAATAAGGGTAACTTTCAGGACTAGAAAAACAATTTTCCCTTAAATTTGAAAGTTTCTTGGTGATAGTACACAAATAATAGTTATACTGAAGTCAAAATGAAATATTTGAGTTCCTAATGAGTTGATTGGCGGAGTTACGGTTCAGGTTTTTGACATAAATAGTTAAAAAGGGTGGTCTCAGATTGACAGTTTTTTAGCTATCTTAACCTAACGTGAAAATCGAACTCAGGCAGCTTTGATACCAGCCTACCCTAGTCGTTAACACAGAGTATAAATATGACTATATTCACTCAGGTCTCAGTGTTTCAGAAGTCAGAACAAAGGTCTAAACCTCTAAAATGCAAAGCCAGAAAAGAACTAAGACAAAGTCTAGTATGAAAATTTTCATACATGAAAAAACTTTAATTTACAACCAAATTCTGTAATTGGTGAAGGTAAGACAAAATTAAATGGTTCATGGTTCACTCGGCCCAAATGATTCATGGTTCATTCGGCCCGAATAGGTCATAATTTAGGGTTCATTATTTAGTGTTTAGGGTGTAGATGGTTGATTTAGGACAATTTTATAAATTTTCATGCATGAAAATTTTCAGAATAGACATACTCAAGAACTAATAGTCAACCAAGTATTCTAGATCGAAAGCACCAGTTAAAGATTGTTTGGCGAAAGCCTAGAGAGAGAGAGAGAGGGGGAGGGAGGTATGTTGCAATATTAACATGGTTATGCAACAACACCACACGGTGCAAGCTACATGGGACAGGTACATGCATTTTTCAGCAGATTGCATAAATACGACTCTCGATAAAAGGTAAGTTTCTTTCAGCTACCTTAACTAGATCATCACATGCTGACAACTTCTTGAACTTGTCAAAAACACTTCGTCCATACACTACAGCTTCTTCTAGCTTTCCATCCTGCGGTAAAATATAGAAATGACAATGAAACTGCAATCTCACATTAAAAATGTTAAGTGATTACTAAAGAATGAGACAGTATAGTATATTGCTCAATAATCCGTTAAAACACAATTGGTTTCAAAGCTCATATAAACATACTTGAGTTGGCAGAATAAGAAACATAGCATGATTTACAGGATTTACGCAAAGCAAAACATGGCTTGCCCAAATTTCAACTTCACGAATATTACACTCCCCAATTTGTAAGAACCTCACACCATGAATACCAAATGGAATATATAATGTTTAAATGACTATAGCCCTTCATGGGCAGTAAGCCAATAAGAGTACTTTTCTTTTAAACCCAAGCATAACCTTAACTTAAGAGTTTAAGGGGTGGTGGCAACACTAGAAAGTTGGATTATCTTTCGATCAACTATACCATCAAATGCCCATCTCATTTAACACTTGAATTGTTAAGAGAGAAGAGGGACACTTAACACACACATTTATAAAAATAACAAATATTTCTCACAAGAGAGAAGAGGGATGTTCTTTTATCCAGCCATTCCACAAGAACAAGATGATTACCCGGACGAGCTCGATATATTTCTGACAATGTAGCAAAAAACAAATAATTGATGTGTCGTCCTGCAGAAAGTAAAACATTTATCAACATGAGCAATTGAACATTAACCATAAAAGCAGCAAAAAATCAGCAACATCCTGGGACTCATTAATTGAACCCCATAAAAGAAAATTATCTTATGGAAGTAGCTTTTCCCAATAGTACTTGTAATAATCATCCAAAAAATGATATGCAGAAATCTAATGGCATGACAGTGTTTGACATGTTTCCCATAAAACGAAATTTCAGTTATTATGCCCCTCAATAAGGAGGTACTTGTTTTACTAGCCTATTTTTGAAAGAAGAAAATGGAAAATCAATATTTTCTGAGAGAGGCACCAAGTGTGGAAAATATGACGTCCTCGCATTAAGCACTAAAAAAAAGTCATTAGGTAAACAATCTACATGATCCTAAGTTAGTCTTTCAAAAAAAAAAAAAAACATGATCCTAAGTTACCAATACTATTCAAGAATGAGCTTAAGATAATGTACCTGAACCATCTGGGGATACCAATTACGAAGTGTGATAAATGTATCATCGATTTTACCAGACTTTATTAGCTGCATCACAAAAGAAGAAAGACTTGATAAAACTCATCTGCAGTCACCTTATTATTTGAAAATAATAATAATAATAATAGAATTCATGAACCTTAGGAAAATATGAATGATAAAGCCATAAAGGGCTTCATATTGTAGGTAGGATATATAAACATCAATTTATAGGCTAGCAAAGGGTTATCACTTGATTGATAAATCATACTAAAAAATATTCAGAACATTAAAAGTCAGAACAATGGTTCTTGCTAACCGCTACAGTGATCTGTGATTTTTTTTCATCAAGGATACAATTAAATTTTCGTCACCACTGTACTTCCAATTCAATTATAGATATAAAAAAAGAGTAGGTCTGGCGCGAGACAGTCTCACGGTGAGACGGAGCATATTTTAGGAATGACGCTTTAATACTTTGAAAGGGGTGGGTGTCAATTTGAGCTGGTTTCGGAACAGTCCAACAAGTTTTTGCCTAAAAAAATTAAAAAATGGGTCCCTGCTGGAAGCTAAAAAAAAAAACCTAATAAATGACTGCCCATGTGTGGTAAATACAAACTGAATTATACTTCGAGTAATACCTGACGAAGAACCTTCCTCTGAGCTAATGCATACATACTTTCGTCCTCATTAAACCCGTTTTCTGAGACTAAGGGAATGGGAGGCATAGTACTTTTATCGGCAACATCAAACAATTTAAGAGTCTCTTCATACCCGTAATGTTGTAAATATGACCGAACTATTCTGAAAATCAAAATGCCAACATTATTAATCAGCTGCAGATCTTAATCTAAGGACACAAAAGTAAATTTCAGATATTAGTATTATGACTGTAGCATATGTCAGCACTGCAGAATAAAACCCAGTATAAAATGTTAACACCGTGGAAGGTAAATTTAAGCTGTGAAGCATTTCCCAAAAGTGATCTATTAATAATTTGATATAAATATTCAATCCATGTTAACAAGTTACAACCAAAGAAACTCACAAATATGTAATCTCAATCAATATGGACATATAAACCAACACTCAGATCAGTAATAGAGTCATGTTGATATTTCACCAAAGATCATAATTAAAACCTTAATAAGTCAGTTCTGGGCCTCTGGCAATACCAATAGCAGACCCTCAACTTCTCCAAGCAAAATTTCTGAACTTACCCATAACTGGAATCTTGTGTTATTGTGATATTGTCAATTTTCATCTGCTGTTTAGCCCTCTGTTCGGCTTCATATGCCTGATGAACATATACATTACATTATTAGAGGAACACCAACATACACCATGCAGTTCCTCACCCTCCCATCAAATCTTTACAGAAGCAATGAAGTTAGGATAAAAACTAAAAAGAAACAAAGAAAGCTCACTTGAATAAGAAACAAAAGAATAAAGTAACGTTTTTCAAGTGGAATGAATGAAAATGCAATAAGTCTTCTGGTGTTTTCAGTTCAAGCAACAAAGTGGTGCATCAAGACAATGTCATTAATTTGTGGGAGGCTGTCTGACAACATAACTGAAAAGTACACAGTGTTGTAAAAGGAGGCCTAAGCGCTAGGCAGCCCTTTTATTTCAGTCAAATTGGCCATATAGGTGCCTTCTCGCCTAGGCGGGACGAGGCACAACCTACTACTTTCATTTACTTCCCTACAAATAATTTCTTTATTTAGAGTTTTCTGAATTTTCTGTATTAATTTGGAGATATCAATTAAAGAGCTAGGGTCCTATGACAGATGGTTGGAGATATACATGAAAATTGCATGCTGAGGAGAGGGAAGTATGGAACCCATCCATAGTTGTTAAAGGCGCGCCTAAGGCACAAGGCGCACTGGGTGCAAGGGCTGGCGCCTCTCCATGGGTGAGGCGGGCGCAGGTGTTAAAAGCATTTTTTTTTTAAGTATAGCAAAGAAAAACATGTTTCTAGGGTTCAGAATAGTAAACACACGTTTTTATCTATAAGTAGAAGTATAAAACTAGGGTTTTTACCTTCTAAGACTAAAAGAAAAATTACAGCGCCTCTCTTCCAGCTCATGCTCACTTCTTCTTTTTCCCTTATTTAAGTTTTTTGAGTAGTACATACATGGTTTTTTTTTTTTAATTTGTGTCATTTATGTGCTTTTGAACTTCTATCTATTAGTTTTTAGATGCAATTATGTTAAATTAAAGTTTATACTCCCTCCGTCCCACTATAATTGTCTCGCTTTCCTTTTATGGACGTCCCACTATAACTTTCCCATTCCATTAAAGGAAAAAATAACTCCACTACTCATAACTTTTATCCTCACTTTTCACACAATATTACAAAAAATGTCACTCACTACTCCACTCATTACTCCACATACCTTTTTCCTCTCTCCCAATACTCAAAACTACCCTTCATTTTTATTATTTTATTATTATTCCTTAAACAATTCAACCAAAAGAAGTGGACAAATATAATGGGACGGAGGGAGTATTAGTTTTAGCAATTGTGGACAAAAGGGGTGCACGCCTAAGGCGCTAGGCGCACCCTTGTGCCTCGGTGCGCCTTGCGCCATAAACAACTATGAACCCATCACATACAGCTATAGGAATTTGGTTTCTGGTGACTGAAAATTAAGTCATTTGTTTGGGATAGGGTTGGCAGGTGCTTCACAGGTTGATATATGTATGCATCTGCATCGACATTTACACATGCACATACAGAGTAGAGGAGTCAATTCCACATGGAAATAAGTTGGAAATATTTAATTGCAAATTCACAAGAATTACTGATATAAATATGCTTCTTTAGTATATTAATCTATATATACAGGATGCTGGTGTCCCTAAAAAATATAATCAAATAAGATTATTGTTAAAAGTTTCCATCCAAAATTCTACATCAGTAAACTGTTTGTGTATCAACTTAAGTTATTTTTAAACTTATGATAATGATTATGAGGCCATGTTTGTATGAATATTATGTTCTATTTCACTTTTGGAAATTTATTTGAAATATTACACTTATGCTAGAACTAGAAATACATATTGAAATTCTTAAAATTTCAAGGCACCACCACAGCCCCTCAGACCTAGCTGCCACCTCCTAGTGCTTGGGACCTTTACAACACTGGATGTACATGAAACCAGAATGAAGACTAAAAGAATTCTGAAAATCAGAAAAAAGATAAAACTGGATTACAGTTATCTTGCTAAACTTGATTAATAACTACCAAAATTCTCTGCTACACTATCATGACTTAGGCATAAGTATTTTTTAAAAATTCGAAGAAATCCAGATCACATGGGGAAGAGGTTGGCATAGAAAAGAAAGTAAAACTTACTTTAATATCAAACATAAATGGGTCCTTGCCAAAGTTTACAGTAACCCTGCCACCACATTGTGATCAGCTTTCAACCAAGAGAAGTGAAAACTATTATGTAATCATTACAGAAACCAATATCACCGGGAAAAACTGGCAGCAGAAACTGCAGACAATAAATAAAGAATGGAGAAAGTTACAGAAAAATGATACATACTCCTCATTTTGGCTATGGACAGCAACAGTAGGAAACACTGCATCCTTGACATCCTTGTAGACAGAGCCTACCAAAACCCCATTTTTCCTGGTAAAAGGTAATATAATTTTAGAAGTTAAAGAAATGGATAAACTAATTGTAAGGAAATGAAGTTTGTTTTTAAAATGGTAGGGTGTATCAACAACTTACGTAAAAAAGAATTCTTGTGAAGCATAGTTGATACCACCACCAACTGTATCACCAGTTGTATAGGTTGGGCCAAATGTCTCTCCTTTTCCATGTCCCCGATAAAGCAGTCCATCATCACCATGATATCCGTAACTGTTAGCTTCCCAGCTGCCAGACAGAGAAACATCAATAAGGGACTCAAAATCCAACAACTAGATGGACCAAACAGAGTGAGCCACTAAACCATAAGTTGCCAAAGGCGTGACACAAAGTTACAAATTAAGATCACTTATTTCTTTTAGTTTATTTGGATGGGTTGCAATTCAACATATCTCATTCTTGATCCATGTATATTATACTTGATTTCGTTCAATTTTCACTAGTTCTTCTCGAACACAATATTTAATTGGCTATCAACCATGGAACTCAACTTTCTAAAGAATAACAGACACACTGGGACAGCGTAAATTAAGCACAAAAACACATTCCATATGAGAAGAAGGTTAACCAAATGCAGGAAACATCATATAAAACAACCTGTAAGATCATACTAACTTCAAAAGCACATTCCACCTCAAATTTTCACACACTCAAAATTCATTACGTAGTCCAATTAAATCACAATTTCCAAACTCACCATTGCTTTCTTTTTTTTTAGCCAGAAGAGCTATAAATCCCTAACGTATAGCTCAAATTCATCTAACCCCAAAAAAAAATTAGTAAGATCATACTAACTTCAAAAGCACATTCCACCTCAAATTTTCACACACTCAAAATTCATTACGTAGTCCAATTAAATCACAATTTCCAAACTCACCATTGCTTTCTTTTTTTTAGCCAGAAGAGCTATAAATCCCTAACGTATAGCTCAAATTCATCTAACCCCAAAAAAAAATTACAACAAACCGTAAACATACCCTGGCTGGCGTCGCAGTTTGAAAGCAGAGGTCGTGAATCCGATGGCTATCTGCCCCTTTGCCCCAGCATTCTTCACATAAATCTCAAAATAATAAAGCAGCCGCTTTAACGGCGCCGGGAAATTCGCCTTCACTATTCCGACATCATGTCCATGCAAATTGACATTCGGATATAAAAGCGAGAGCTTATCGGGGCCGACCACCGAGAAACCACCGGAGCTGCTTATCGTATCAAGCTCCGTCGGACATTCCTCCTCATCTTCGAATTCGAATTCGGATTCGGGCTCTCTACCGGGTTTTAGGGCAAGGGTTTTGGAAGTATGGCACCAGAGATCGACAAAGTAGGACCCGATTACATCATTCACCGGAGTTTGGCTTTGTGAAGTCGCTTCCGACATTATCTATGCAGAAATTGGAATAATCAAGATCTCATTAAAGGAAAAATTGGGAGATTGGAGAATCAAGATTTCTTCAGAATTGGGCAACGAAGAATTTAAAGAGGGGTTTTTATTGTCGTGTGTATATATATTTACTTCTACTCTATGATTGCTGCAATTTCCGCCGTTCTCAGTGTGATAAGATGCTAAAATCGCTTTAACGACAATGAAAATAATTGTTTTACAAACAAAATGAGATAATATGACGAGTGTTTTAGTGGGCTTTTGTATGGGCCTATGTCAGGCCCATTAGGGTGAAATATTTCTTTCCGAATTTGTAAGCTTACTGAATAAATTATGTCTCGTGTAGTCACGGTACATCTATCAAGAAAGTCATGGTATAACGTAGTATTAATAGTAATATTTAAAGAAAAAAAAAAGTTACGAAAACTTATGTTCACAGATTTTTTTGTGTTTTTTTAACAAGGATTGTAACTTTGGGGTGACAATTTAAGAATTGTGTACTTATATTATTGCTAAGGTAGGACATTAATTTTTACTACTGTAAAAAGAAAATTTTAAAAATTATGCCAGTAAAAAATTAACTTTTGTAAAAAAATAATGGCTTACATTCCTAAAAAATAGAAAAGTATAGGGTTAACAAGTTTCATACAAAGAATTCGTGAAATTGGTTAAGGGGTAATTACTTATATTACTATAAAAAGGATACTATTTGTGATACTAAATGATACGACTTATATTACATAGGGATATTAGTAGTGATAATTGAAAGATATGATTTATTCTATATTAAGAGTAAATAGTTTAAGGCCCAAAGAAAATTGATCCAAAAGGGTGATACTAAGCCCTGAATTGGAAGATAAGGCCTCCATTCTTCTAATTGTGTTTTGCATCTAAAACTCCTTCAAAGTATTTTTTTTAAAATTTATATACACCTGGTGCACGTGCACTTTATTCTGTATTTTAAAAATTTGCAATTTGTTGAATTGAAATTTATGATTTGTTACACTGAAACGTGCAACTATATTTTACGAACAAAATTATAAGTTTCTAAAATACATTATGAAGTGCATGTGCACAGAAGTCCGGCTGCTACGATTGGATTAGCAAGCGATACTCTTATGTCATGGCTTTTGTCGACGAGTTCGTGGACAATGATGCAAAAGAAGATCCTAATTTGCTTCTAGCTTGCAAATATTATAATGATGACAGATCCTGTGCTTCTAGCTTGAGAGAAATAATGATGAAGATGTACTACTCTGCCTGAAGTAGCAAAACTCAATAGTGAAATTTTATGTTTGAAAATCCTTTGGCTCTTTGGGGTTATTATTAATATATAGTCATTTGGGAGTTCAGATTCAATGTGAAAAATGCCAGAATCAGAAACAGAAGCAAAGATACAAAGCTTTTTTAGAGTTAATTTGATCATCTACATCAATTTCATTTCTTTTTTTCCTAACAATCTTCAACTTTTAGCTAGCAGTAAGATAGAAGGAGGTGTGCACAACTTTAATTTAGAGATAAAGTTAGCTAGCTAGAGATTTTACTCATAGATGTGTTAGAACCATTGAGCACATAAAGCAATAAAAAAGAGGGATGTAATTAGTAGTATGAGTTCGGCCACATCCCAGAGGGCGAGCGCAAGAAGGACGACAAGTCCTACTTGGGTTGGTGTCGGCCGATTGAGTAAGTTATTATTATTTTTTACTTTTGGTCGCAATCTAGCCGTGTACTAAACCTGTTCACTTTCTCTCTTGCAGGAAGGGGTCTTCTCTTCCCATCCTTGTGTCCAATTTCCTCCGAAGCCAATCTCCCGACTCTCTCCGCGAGCTCCCGGATTACCTCCGCCAGGCTTGCTCGCTCCCTGCCAGGTCGTGTACCCTCGGCCTGGATCAACAGGTCAAGGACGCTGGGCCGGTGGGCAACATCCAGCTGGCCATAGTGTACGGGGGTCGGATGATGGCGGCCATGTCCAAGGCCTCAGAGGACTTCACCTCGGTGGATGAGCGAGTCCAGATGGACGTTAGGGAGAAAAATACTGCGGAGGCAGCTCGGAGGGAGGCCGTGGATCAGAATAATGTGGCCCTCGTCTTGGTGGAGATGACGAGGACCCAGGTTGGGAACCTCGAGCGAAAGGTCGCGGAGCTGGAGACCTCGGTGGCGGGCATGGATGTAGAGCTGAAAGCCAGCCAGGCGGAGGTCGGGATACTGCGGGCGAATCTGGATCTCCGGGAGAATGTCGTCCAAGAGAAGGATGAGACGCTCCGCCTCCTGAGGGAGGAGCTCAAAGGGAAAGATGCCGAGCTGGTTGCCCTCAAGGAAGAGAACGCCGTCCTCGGCCCCCTCGGTGGAGGCCATGGCGGGGTGTATCCGTTTTCGGGAAGGTGGAAAGCCTTTGGTGGTGGAGCTGTCGGCATTTTTTTACCGCAACCCGCCAAAGCCCTTGGACTCCTTCCCGTTCGCCGACCTCGGACCCAATGGACTTGTCCTGAGTCGGTTTGAGGGTGTCGAGGACTTGGATCTCTATGATCCGGCCTTTGTCACTTCAGCAACTGGCCCGGAGAAGGTCGTGGAAGGAGAAACCGCACCCGAGCTTTCGCCCGCGCCGGTGGAAAGGGTGGATCCGGCTCCGGAGGTCCAGACCTGAGTCCGGCCTTTTAAGCAAATCCTATCATGTTTTCTCCTTCGTTTTTTTTTTCGCCCGCGAAGGCCACCCTTGTATAGTTTCTGTTTTTTATTTTTAATGGAATGGCCCATGGGCCTTGATCGTTTTGTTTGGCTTTACTTTCGTTGTCTTAATTTATCACAACTTAGCAAAAAAATAGCTTACGACTTGCTCATTTTTCTTACGTCGTCTTAAAAATTGCGGCTTAAAGAGCTCGGCCAACAATAACTTGGAATTTTTTGAGCTATTGAGCTTGCATATATTGTCTTAAGAATTTGCGACTTAGCGAACTTATTACTTGCAACTTGTCTTAAATTATCAACCTCGCCTGTGTCGTCTTACTTGGTTGCGACTTAGCGAATCTGTAACTTGTAAATCGCTTCGAGTTATCGAGCTCACATATGTCGTCTTAAGAGATTGCAACTTAGCGACCTCGATTTACTATAATCTTGTACTTTTTCAATTATTTTTATCGTGCTCGCATATGTCGTCTTAAGAAATTGCGACTTAGCGACCTCGATTTGCTATAATGTATTTTTCATTATTTCTATCGTGCTCGCATATGTCGTCTTAAGAAATTGCGACTTAGCGACCTCGATTTACAATAATGTATTTTTCATTATTTCTATCGTGCTCGCATATGTCGTCTTAAGAAATTGCGACTTAGCGACCTCGATTTACTATAATGTATTTTTCATTATTTCTATCGTGCTCGCATATGTCTGTTGGGATTATACTGGAAAGTATGCTTTTACTTTGTATAATCAGACTGACTGAATTTCGGACTTATTTTACTGAAATAAATTGTTTATCACTGATGCTTTAAATATCATCGAATGTTACATATATTTACTGCATAATTGTTCAATAAATAGTACGTGTTACATTGTAGTTAATTTAGTGATACCAGATCACAGAAGATTAAATTAACAGTTCCTTATAACTAAAAGTACACCATTCATGACCTAGATGGAAATGAACAATCCATCGTGAAAGGTTGTAGTGTAAGGCTCAGATTGGTTTGTCTTGACCATGGGATTACACTAGTGCATGACTGATGCATTGAAGAGGACCTATAGGAGGATAAATTCTTCAGGACTGAACTAGGAAGAATTAGACCTCAGTGGTTAGTTATTTCTTAATCTTCGTCCCTTAAATAGGATTGCGTGTGGTTCGTAACTATTGCTTTGACTTATTATGGGAAGAGAATCAATGAGATTCAATACCCTATATCTTGGGCAATATTATTAGTCACATGCGATTGCTAAGATTTAATACGGAGAATCGTGTGCAAGTACGCTTGTTAGATTTGCCCCCTTGGGAGGTTCATAAGTTTTATCATACCAAATCTTGCAAGTGGAACTAGTTTCTGGTATGGATAATAATGTTGAACCGTTCATTTACCAAGGATAAAATATATTAATTAATGGAAAGCTATTTCAGTGGCTTGAATTAATTAATGGGCTAGATAATCTTAAACACGGGAAATGATAATCGGGAGCCATATTAACTGTAATATGGGTTAAGATGGATAGTGCAATATTAATTATGTAGTTGGATTAATTAATATTTATAGGCTTGAATAATATTGTGGCTCAATATTGATAATTCAAGGTCCATTGGAAGGTCCAATCTTAATTCTCCTAAAGGCCCCCCAAGTAGCCCAAGATAAAGTCCAATAACTGAAAAAGGTGTTTAAAAATAAAATATATTTGTTGCTTAATTTTCCTCTCTTTTTCGAAAATTATGAATAAAAGGGGAGAAAGATTTTCTTTGAATTTTGTTATGGAATGAAGATATGTATTCTTGGAATACAAGATTATCTCATTAAATTCAAGAAATCCCCCACTTGGTTATTCATATAGAAAATTTCGAATTTTTTGGATAATTAAGGGAAAGAATGATTTTCTTGAAAAGATATTATTGAAGATATGTATTTCTTGAAATACAAGTATATCTCATATATTCAAGAAGATCCAAATCTTGGATTCTTGTCTCTTGATTTTCGAAAATATTGCCATAACAAGATGAGGTGGGATTTTTGTGGAATATTTTAATTATGGAGAAAAGAATATATGAGATATATTCAAGATTTCTTGGAGATCAAGAAAAGATTTTCCCACATTGGTTTTTCCTCAAAATTTCGACCACCACCCCATCTATAAATAGGGGATGATTCTTTCATTCCCAATGGCAATTCCATGTGCTGGAAAAATTAGTAAATCCACAAAGGTGGTGCAACAAAGTTTATTTTTCCTTTTGTTAATTGTTCGCGAGCATCCTTCCACCGGATTGTCGAGCAAGGACTAGGGAATACTTGGGAAGGTCTTTTGGTGTGTTTTCATTGACGAGACCATTGACATTACAAGAGGTAAGTTCACGTGAACTCGTAGTAATTCTGCATGCGTAGGATTTACGTGAACTGTTTATATGCATGATTTGTTGTTGAATTATTATTTGAATTAATATAGGATTAATTCATGCTAGTAATAATTGTTAGAATTAAATTTGTATTTAAATATTCATCCCGAATAGATCCGGGCAATTAATTCCCCAACAATGTCGTCTTAAGAAATTGCGACTTAGCGACCTCGATTTACTATAATGTATTTTTCATTATTTCTATCGTGCTCGCATATGTCGTCTTAAGAAATTGCGACTTAGCGACCTCGATTTGCTATAATCTTGTTAGAGGCCAGCAGATCGACCTGCCCCCTATTTTTCGATTTAATAGAGGATAAATGGGAAAATTGGAACTTTGTATTTATGCAGGAATAATCGCTACATTTATCACCGAGGTAAGTTCCTATACTTTATATTAATAAGCTCGGGCTAAAGCCCCCTCATACGGATAGTATTTCTTCAAAAAGGTCGCATTCCATGGATATTTAGTTGGAATGCCATCAATATCTTCTAGCTCGTATGCTCCGTTAGGTAGTATCTTCGTGATCTTGAAAGGCCCTTCCCAAGTTGGGCCGAAAGGTCCTTGACTGACTCCTTGTATCTTTTTCAACACGAGGTCGCCTCTGCGGAATTGGCAAACTCGAACCTTCGAGTTGTAGTACTTTTCCGACCTCTGTTTGTAGGTAACATTGCGGATATTTGAGTTGATACGTTTTTCTTTGAGGAAATCGAGATTGGCCTCTTGCGCTCGGTCGTTGGTTTCATCGATAGCTCATGATGTTCGGTATGTCGGGAAATGCACCTCTGCTAGGATGACTGCCTCTGACCCAAAAGCGAGGGAGAAAGGTGTTTCCCCTGTTGAATTCCAGCAGGTGGTCCGATATGACCAGAGTATTTCGGGAAGCTTGCTCGCCCAAATCCCTTTTGCCCCTTCGATCCTTATCTTGAGTGTGTGCTTGATGATCTTATTAACCGCCTCGACCTGGCCATTTGATTGTGGGTGATAGGGGCTGGAGAAAAGCTTGGTGATCTGCCACTTCTCGAAGAAAGCCCTGATTTCCCATCCGTCGAATTGCGGTCCATTATTCGACACAATCGCCTAAGGTAGGCCGAACCTGCATATGATGTTCTTCCATATGAATCGAATGATTGCTGCCTGATCCGTGCTCCCGAGGGCCTCTGCTTCCGCCCACTTAGTAAAGTAGTCGACCGCGACTACCCTGAACTTGACTGTTCCCAGTGCCGTGGGTAGCGGTCCGATCAGGTCGATGCCCCATTTGGCGAAAGGCCATGGGTTGTATATCGATGCGAGCTCTTTTGGGGCTACCCTGATCTTTGGCACGAAGATCTGACATCTTTTGCATACCTTAGCGAAGTTGAGGGCGTCTTGTTTCAGTGTTAACCAGAAATAGCCCTGTCGTAGGACCTTGTGGGCGATCGAGTGCCCTCCAGCGTGGTTACCACATACCCCTTCATGGATCTCCTTTATGATCTCTTTACCGACCTCGGGGGTTACACATTTTAGCAACGGGAGGGCGAAACCCCACTTGTATAGTTGGTTGTCGATGATCGTATATCGGCTTGCCCTCAGTTGAAGTCGGCGGGCCTCGACCTTATCAGTGGGAAGCTCACCATCCTTAATGTACTTAATGATCGGACTCATCCAGGTAACTTTCTCGGTTGCCACAGGTGCGACAAGGGCTGGACTGCCTGATGGGGCAGCGAGCTTGATGATTGTTATGTCTGACATGTCGGCCGCTCCTTCAGATGTCGCCAACCGAGCTAGAGCATCTGCCTGGGTGTTCTTCTTCCTAGGAATCTAGGATATCTCAACCTGCTTGAGCTTTTCGATTAGATTTCGGGCTATCTTGTGGTAAGCCATCATCTGTTCATTTCTCGCCTCGTACTCGTCCGTCATCTGGAAAGCTACCAGCTGAGAATCGCAAAAAATCTTGACCCGCTGTACTCCCATGGCCATGGCCATCTCTAGGCCATTGATCAAAGTTTCATTTTCGGCCTCATTTTTCATAGCTTGAAAATTGAAGCGGATTGCGATTGTAAACGATCTCCCTTCCGGGCTGATTAGCACTACGTCTGCCCCAGCTCGATCACTAGTAGCCGACCTATCCACGTATAATTCCCAAGGATGCTCTACTACTTTCTCCTGCCTGGTCGAGAAAGTCAATTCCACGAGGAAATCCACCAATGCTTGAGCCTTTATTGCCGTCCGAGGTGCGTATGTGATGACAAACTGTCCGATCTCAACCGACCACTTGAGGCATCTTTCTACGGTATCAGGTCGATGGAGTATTCGCCGCAATGGTAGTGAGGTTAGGACCTCGACATGGTGGTCGAAAAAATATGGTCGGAGCTTTCGAACGCTCATTACGAGCGCATAGGCGAACTTTTCCAGAGGGGGATATCTCAGCTAGGCATCGTTCAAAGTCTGGCTCACGAAATAGATCGGCAGATGGTCCTGCCCCTCAGCCCGGACCAATACGGCGCTTAAAGCGGTCTCCGAGGCCGCCAAGTAGAGGTAAAGCTTTTCCCCCGGAATAGGCTTTGCGAGTATCTGTGTGTTTGACAGGTAGTCCTTTATGTTCTCGAACGCGAGCTGGCTTTGAGTTGTCCACTTGAATTTCCCTTTCCTGATTGCATCAAAGAAGGGTTTACATTTGTCCCCCATCCCCGAGATTAAACGATTCAAAGTGGCCAATCGTCCTGTCAATCTCTGCACTTCCCTTGACGTTCTGTGGTGCTCTCATATCGAGCACGACCTGGATCTTGGTCGGGTTAGCCTCAATCCCACGCTGTCTCACCATATGCCCTAAGAATTTTCCGGATTCTACTCCAAAGTTGCACTTCTTGGGGTTCAATTTCATCTTGTATTGCCTTAGGATGTCGAAGGCCTGTGCGAGGTGCCCCAAATGGTCTCCTCTTCTCTCGCTTTTAACCACCAAGTCATCGATATATACTTCCATGGTCTTGCCGATCTGATCCGCGAACATGCGATTGACCAGCCTCTGATACGTTGCCCCGGTGTTTTTCAAACCAAAAGGCATGCGCTTCCAGCAGTAGATGTTTTTTTCTGTCAGAAAAGAAGTGTGATTTTGGTCGTCCCGGTGCATGGCTATTTGATGGTAGCCCACGAATGCGTCCATGAAATACATTACCTCGTGCCCCGCCGTATTGTCGATTAGATGGTCGATGTGCGGCATGGGGAAATGATCTTTGGGACAAGCGTCGTTTAGATCAGTAAAGTCAATGCACAACCTCCATGAGTTGTTCGTCTTTTTTACTAACACCACATTTTCTACCCATTGAGGCTTATCAGCTTGCTCGATTAGCTGGTTATCTAGGAGCTTCTTAACCTCCTCGGCTAGAGCTGCATACTTCTCGGGACCAAACTTCCTTCTCTTCTGCAATATTGGTTTTTTGGAAGGATCGATGTTGAGCTGATGGCAAGCGACCTCGGGATCTATCCCGACCATATCTTTGTGGGACCAGGCAAAAATGTCCAAGTTTGCTTTCAGGAACTCGATCACCTGACTCCACATTTCGGGATCTAGGGTGGTCCCGATGATCACCTCCATCTCGGGCTGGGATTCGCTAACTGGGACTTTCTCGAGCTCTTCCACCGGTGTGGCTCGTTGCCCTTTCGCCCCTCGCGGGTCGTTAATCGGCTCGTAACCTATTCTGGGCTCGAGATCAACCACCTCCTCAGCGTCGGCGACCTTCATTCTTTTGTTGGGTTTGTTTGTTGGTGGAGAGGTCGGGTCGCCGGGATAGCCTTTTGACACTACTAGAATTGCCCCTGTCTCGCGGGTCGCCATGGTCACGCTTGGCTCGGCGCTGACCTGTAACAAGCATCCTCTAGACATTGCCTGATTTCCCCTGATCGTCCCAACGGGCCCTCCCGGGGTTGGGAATTTGATGCAATAGTAGTGGGCCGAGGTTGCTGCCCCGAATTCATGTTCGAAAGGCCTTCCCAGAAAACCGTTGTATGTCGAGGGAAGATCAACAATGATGAAATCGAGCTGCCTCGTCACCCTCACCTCCGGATCACGATCCGAGACCAATTCGACTGCCAATCGGATTGCCCCATAGGGTTTCACAGAAGAGTCCCCGAATCCCTTGATAGTGAGGTCGCAAGGCTCGATATATTCTGAGAAGTTCCTGATCTGGTCGAGAGCACTTTTGAATAAGATGTTGCAAAAAGATTCGTTATCGATTAGTAGACGATGAACCATTACCCCCATGATCTTGGTCGAGATCACTATAGGGTCATTATTCGGATATTGTACCCCTTGCTTGTCCTCGTCCGAGAAAGCGAGCGAACTAGTTCTCTCAGTTGAGTGGTTGACTTGGAAGAAAGTCTGGTGGATATGATTTAGAGCTCGTATCTTGGCTTTACGCCTGCGTCGCGACATAGACATCGAAGAGAGGATCCCACCGATGTTACCTCCTAATGGAGCGATCATCTGGAAGGCCCTTCCCACGACATTGTCAGGAAAAGGGGGAATAGGTCACTGGCCGGCGGGCCCTGGATTTGCCTGAGGCCGTTGTGGTTGTGGCTGATTGTTCGGACATTTTTTCAGGTAGTCGTCTAGCTTCCCGTCCTCATAAAGCCTCCATAATTGTCCGATGCTCTCATGGTAATGGCAGTATTTGTTGGGATTCATCTTCCCGTTCTCCTTTGTGATTTTGCTGGGCTGGTCCAAAAGTTTCTTGTCTTTGATTTGATCATAAACTTCGTTCGGAGTGGTGCTTAATACCCCCAACAGCTTGACCTTGATTTCGCTGTTAAAAGGCTTGAAGTTGTTGGCCTTGCGGTGGCCGCCACCTTTCTTATGCGAGTTTGGCGTAGCCGCCTCGGGTTTCTTTACCTCGTCCACCTGGACCTGCTCCCCCAAACGCATGGCCATCATTTCAGCCCGGCTGATGTGATTTTCTGCCTTGTATCGGAACTCCTCATACGAGCTCGGGTACTCCTTATGCACGAGTTTCCATAACTTTGTGTTGAATCGCAGGCCCCAAACAACTCCCATCACTTTGACCTCATCCCCCATGGGTTCGCCGCCCAAGAGAAAATTGTCGACTCTTTCGATGTAATCTCGGTCCTACTCGGTCGGACCTTGCTGGATGGTCGCGAAGAGTTGTTTCGTCAGTTGCCTTGGAGCCAAAGTGACGAAATAGTTTATGAAAAGGCCAGCGAGCTGGTGGAAGGACTCGATGGAGTTCGGAGTTAGAGATTTGAACCACATATAGGCCTGGTTGCCTAACGTGAGAGGGAAAAGGCGACACTGTGTCGCATCCGTAGCTCCCATCGATGCCATGTGGTCGGAGAACTTCCCTAGATGGATGGTCGGGTCGGAGTCCCCATTATACTGATTAATCGAGGTAGTGTTGATCTTGACCTGTGCCAGGGCATAGACAATGGCTGGGACCAACGGTGAGATAGGGACGAGAGCCAACGTCGCTGGTCCTCCCTGTTGATCTAAACGATCCTGTAGCTTCTTGAGAGTTTCTTTGATAGCTTCGAGCTGCTCATTTTTGGGGTTAGGAGTTCGGTGGGATGCTCGCGGACCCAAACGAGACAGTATCGAGACCTTCGGCTCTTCGTTCCTTCGACCTCGGAAATCCTCCACTTCAAAAGAGGTTTCCAAGTTACGCCGGATTGTGAAAGAGTCGGCTCTGGATTCGTTCTGGCGACCTCGGGGCTTCCGAGGCGCATGGCTGCCCAATCGTTCAAAGACGGACTCAGACTGCCGTGGTAGTGGGAAATTTCCCCTGCGAGGGGAGGGAGTTTTTTCCCGAGGACTCTGGGCGGGGCTTGTCCCGCCGGACTCCCTCGTCGTGTGGTTAGTCTTCGCTGGTCGGTGCCTGGGTCGGGCGTTTTCGTCCATCTTCCTTTTTCCTCGAGATCCGGAAGGGCGATGGGATTTGGCTCGCCATTGCGGACCGTTGAGCTCGCCGGCGAGGTCCCGCTGTCGACGCCGGAGGATTTTCATCGCCTCCCTGAGGTCCTCCGGAGTTTTGATGTCGGTCAGGTTCTTGAGGTGGCCTTCATTGCTGGAAGTGGCCTCTTCTTGCCGACCGGAATCCTGCACCCCCGTGGATGCCATGGCAGAGCTTCGAGTATGAAGAGGATATGAAGATTTGAATGGGATTATTGAAGACTCGAAGATTCGAAAGGGAGTATCAATAGAAAATCTGAAAAAATTCTAGTGAAACACCCTTCTTCTAGCGCCAATTGTTGATACCAAAAATATGATAGAATGATTAAGGCATTAATGTGGCTATGATTGGCATCAAACTATTTAAGATTTGGAGTTGGTGAGAGTTAATGAAGAACAAAGGGAATGTTTTTCATTAAAGTGGTGATGATGTGCTTTAATGCTTAATATTTGAAGTGTTGAAAAATAATAAATTGCAAGAGTGTTTGGGCCCAAGGCCTCTTTTTTGGCTAATAAAGCCTTTGTATTGAATGTGAATGTTCAAACCCTTCAATGAGCTTTAATTACATGTATTTATACTACAAATCCTTGGGGTATAGCCCCTCTAGGGGCCTAGGACCTAGATATTTAATGGCTCGCAGGGAGCATTAAATGGCGCCGACTTTGGTTACTGGATAGAGTGCTCCAGTGAGATTATGGGGCGACCTTCTTGCTTCGGGTTGCTCGCTGGAGGTCGTTGGCACTGTATCCGAGGTCGCTGGCTCAATATCAAGGTCTCTCATCTGATCCATCCTTATTAGGGCGTTCTGTTTTAACTGCTTTTAGAAAGCCAGAAAACAGCTTCCCGTTTGGGGAAAGTCTTCTCTGATCCGACTTACATCCCGAGGTTCAGAATTGCAGGCGCCGCCACTGGGAATCTGTGCCTCGCCAAGCTCGCAACCCGGGGTCCTGTTAGTTCGCGATCATGTAGCTCGGGTGAGGTTAGACCTCGCCCCGACTTCGCTATGATCAGGCCCATCCCGCATGGGTGACCTACTTAGGTCGCTGATGGACTAGGTTAGGGTCTCGTTGGATTAATTATGCAAACCACTCTTAAGTGCTAGGCCCTCGTGTGCAGCCCTATTATAAAAGCACAACAAATAACATGATAATGTCTAATCATCTAGCTGGATTCGAGTACCGAATTTGTAAATCCGTAACTTTTTTTTTTTTTATTATTTTTTGATTCGCAATGTGGATTCGCAAATCACACTTTTTTTAGAATTCAATACTGCATGGTGGTATTTTTAGAATAATTACGTGTATTTTTAGAATAATTATGTGTTAGTTTTTCCCTAATATTGGGCCCGTTCATAATTCGTACTAGTATTTAATAGAGCCCTAAGTAGGAAAATTAGAGTTGTTGTTAGCGTAATTTGCCTCTCTCCAACTCCGTCCCCAAAATCGAAAGATGTGGAAACGAATGAGAGAAAAATTGGGAGAAAAGTGAAGAAACAACACCACCGTGAACCGATCTTCCACAAATAATTCTAGGCATCATCCTCGGGAAACTGCTGTCTGCGGTCGACGTGATACGGTTCCGTGCAGTTTGCAAGAATTAGAATATTGATATACCCAAAGATTATGAAGATCATCGCAACCTACCTTGGCTCTGCAATATTGATTGGTCGGAGAAAAACCCTGATCTTCTTGAATGTGAGATGTTCGATCCTTATTCGCGTCAAATATTTAAGACTTGGAAATGGGTGGAAAGTGGCACGGAAAGTCGCAGGTACACGTCCAATAACATAAATTGTCTTGGTTCAAAGCAAGGGTGGTTGTTGATTGTTCGTTATCATGACAAATTTTCAAATTGGGAGATTTTCATGTACAACCCTTATAGCAATGACTTCATCTCCTTGCCTTTTATAGGGAAATACCAACCTTGTTTTGCTACATTCTCGGGCAATCCTGCAGTTTCTTCTAATGATTGTCGAGTTTTCTTATGTGTGAAGGATGTTTTTACTCATGATGTTAATGATTATATTGCTAGTTATGGTTTGAATGGAGACAAGGAATGGAAGATAGAGTCTGTTAGAGTAGTAGATTTTTTTGTTGTTGTTGGGGGATTTTATAGTGTGTGCTGCGGAATGCAATATAAGAATGAACAACTCTTTTGTCTTTTTCGCAATGGTAAGATGATAAGATACAATTTAGCAGATAAATCTCGGACATCAATTTATCTAATTTTTGGGGGCGATCAATTAGCTATGGAAAATCGGTTGTGGTTGGCTCAGGGCGAGGGAGATGTTTTAGTGGTGGTGGGGCGCAAATTAGGCTTCGATAGTAGTGTGTGTTGGAGTTTCCGTTTCGACTGGTCTAATATGAGTTGGGTTGGAAGCGATTTGCAAGAGAGCACCGCCGTCTTTACTAATGGCGGCATAACAAGTTTTGTAAGGCCATTTGAGGACAAGGATGATGTTGAAAACGACAAGGCTTGTAAAGTCTACTCCTTTGAAGAAAACAACAAGGAACCGTCGGGCTACTCTTTTGCAGAAATGAGGAAACGCGGGAAACACTTATATTGCAGGATGTTTAGCTCTTTATGCACAGTTTTTATGGAGCCTCCTCGTATTAATTAGACACTAGATTCTTTCAAAGTTATGTAGAGTTGATTAGAATTAGTTAGTATGGGATTTAAATCGATTTGGTCCCTTAACTTTGGACATTTATTGAAATGGTCCCGTATATATCACATGTTTCAATTTAGTCCCGTATGTTTTCAATTTGTGCGCCAATTTAGTCCCAAGGCGCCGAAGACCGGTCAAACTAGCCAAACGACGTCGTTTTTTGGGGCGTGTTTTGCACGCGCCCCTAATTTCGATTGGGAAAAGCTGAGTGGCACCGGAATTAACACGTGGCGCACCAAATCAGTATTTTACCTATTAAAAAAATTGAAAAACGAAAAAAAATTACACATAAGTATAAAAACATTAAAAATTTTAAAAAATCAAATTAATATATATTTCAATTTCAGAAACATTAAATAAATAAAAAATGAAAACAAAAATCGCAAAATAAAAAAAAATCGAAAAATCCCACCTCCCTCTCTGTTTCCCCATTCCCCTGCAAAATCTCCCCCATTTCCACACCCAAAAATGGAATCCACATCTCCAACCTCCAACAATCTAACCCCAACCGCCCCAACTCCAGAACCCTCCTAAAAGCCCTCTAAAAAAACCTTCGTAACATCACTAATGGCGGTCGCACGCACACCTTCCTTCAAAGAGGACACCTACTTCGTATTCCACCTCAAACCCTCCGAGCGAAAAGCCCTAAAAGAGCTCAAAGACAAGCTCGTGTCCACCCACGGCCCCTATTCAATGTGGGGAATCCCACGTTTCCCCATTCCCCTGCAAAATCCCGTTTTGCTGAAATTCCTCCACGCTAGGGATTTTAGGGTTCACGATTCGCTGTCCATGCTTCTGAAATGCCTAATTTGGAGGAAGGAGTTCCGAGCCGACGTCGTTTTGGAGGAGGATTTAGGGTTTAAGGAGCTCGAAGGATCCTTGGCGTATATGCACGGAATTCACAAGGACGCGCATCCTGTTTGTTATAATGCCTATGGGGTGTTTGAAGATAGGGAGATGTATGAGAAATTTTTTGAGAATTATTAGAAATTGAAGAAATTTTTGCGTTGGAGAGTGCAGGTTTTAGAGAGAGTGATTAAGCTTCTGCATTTTTTAATTTTGCAATTTTTTTTTATTATTTAAAATTAAATCTGAAACTGAAATATATATTAATTTGATTTTTGAATTTTTTTTAATGTTTTTATACTTATGTGTAAATTTTTTTTCCTTTTTTAGTTTTTTTAATAGGTAAAATACTGATTTGGCGGTCCACGTGTTAATTCCGGTGCCACTCAGCTTTTCCGGACCAAAATTAGGGGCGCGTGCAAAACACGCCCCAAAAAACGACGTTGTTTTGGCTAGTTTGACAGGTCTTCGGCGCCTTGGGACTAAATTGGCACAAATTGAAAACATACGGGACTAAATTGAAACATGTGATATATACGAGACCATTTCAATAAAGGTCCAAAGTTATGGGACCAAATCGATTTAAATCCCTAGTTAGTATCAACAATTTCACTCTCTATCTCGTCTTTTACATATTATTTATCGTTTTTCTTAATTTCTTTGTTTATGTTTTATATTTTTTGTCAATTTCCCAACTCGTTCTTATAGCATCCCTCCATTTTATTTATTTATTTATATGCTCTGTCTTGAATATTCAAGAATCTGCTCTGTTTTTCGTAAGTATCACTTTACCAATAATTGCACAATAATATATAGGATATGTTAGAGATGTGTTTCATATTGGTATTCTAATCTACTTGACTGGAGTAATTTTGATGAGTTTTACGATGAGTGACAAACGAGATACCATATGATGCAGTTTATATGATAATAGTTTTTGTTTGGTGTGAGGTGAAGAATGCTGATGTAAATGGTTTTGTTGTGTATTAATTTGATTGTAATAATTATTGGTGTCCAGTGTCCATATTATGAGATCTTCTGCATACAATTGTGTTATGAATGAACCTTTTAAAAAGGGTGTTTGCAAACTATACGAATAGGAGCGGAATCACTTATTTTCAATACTACTTCTCACGACTTTTAAAAATAAGAAATAAATTATTCTAGAAGTTTTACGTCATTTATGTTTGCATACACACTATCAAGAGTGAAGCTTAGCTTTGGCCAAGCACCTATTTCGCTTTTAATTGATTTTCACATTCAATCTTTAGCAGCCAAGAAACTTGTGGCGGGAGATGATAAATGGTCAGTTGCTTTGCTGCATGTTTCATGCATTTATGTTCCATTTTTAGGGTATTAGCAGAGTCGCATGGTTTTTGGATTTAGGGAGACTAACATGGTCACCGTGAACTCAGTTTAATATTACTGTTATGTACAAAAATTCTCACTATTATGCATAAAACTATCACTGTTATGCACAAAAACAATCACTTTTTAGAAAATACTTTATATTTTTAAACAGTGAAAGTTTTTGTGCATAATATAACAGTGATAGTTTTTACCCATAATAGTGATAGATTACATGCATAGACCTGAGATTACATGCATAGACCTGATTTACAGGAGTGTTACTCTAATGTAAACTACATGATCTTTGTTATTTACAAAGTTGTAAATATTTCATGGTATCATAGCCAAAAGTTTACGCCCACGTTCTGAATTTGATTCCCGTTGAAAGCAACTCAACTCATATTAAATTTTCACTCGATGAGTCTCCTTCCAATGGTGGAGCAAGATAATTCAACCCACGAGAGTGAGTTTGTTATAATAAAATTTTTCGAAATCTATATTACCATGACTTTGAAAAAAAAAACATAAGGTCAATAAATTAAAATAACAAAATATTATTTTTTAGAATGAAAAAACACTTTAATATAAATACTTATAAAAATTAAATATTAATTAATTATAAAATTATAGTCATACATAGCACTGAGTTCAGTTACTAGTTTTAATAGAAGTTGATGATGGCTGCTGAACTAAGTGAGCAATGTACATGAAGTATAAGTTGAGGACAGTTTTGTAAATGTTATAGACTTATAGTTATCCCTCCTTATCATAATCAATGTTTAGGAATTTGAAGATATCCAAAGCCCATTTAATATTCTCGGGTAAATTCATCGTTAATGCGGTGATTAGTATAATTCTACATATAATCACAAATACAAAGAATATACAAGGAAAGATACAGCAAATTATATCAAGAGATATATTTAATAAAGATATGATTGACCAAATCAAAGATTTGGTGATTTATTCCTACTAATCTTACCAAGTTAATGTAGATAATAAAAAATATATATATAATATGAGAAGGGGCAATTATAAAAACATAACTTTTTTTTTCTTTTAAAGTACGCATTTTTGTAACTAATTGCACTTTAACGACATAATATTTTATTTTATTTAACAGGGTAAGTACCAAAATTTTTAATTGTTGTAAAAATGGATCTCGATCAAATTTACTGGCAAAACAATCATTCGGAATTGATGAAATACCCCTGTTTTACTTACAAATTTAATCGATGTCCTTTTTTGCATCAATTTGAAAGTTTAATAATACCTGCAAAAATTGAAAATTCGATCCTCTAAGTGCAATTAGTAGCAAATATAAGTCTTATTTTTTGCAATTTATCCTATGAGAAAGGAATAAAATCTTTGGGAGATCTTGTCGTGTATACATATATTGAATACTCTCCACAGCTCCTCCCCAAAATCGAAAGATGGGGAAACGAAGAAGAGAGAAAAATCAGAAAAATTTGGAGAAAAATCGAAAAAAGAAAAATGAAGAAACAAAAGTACCGTGGGCCGATCTTCCACAAGAACTTCTAGGCATCATCCTCGGGAAACTGGTGTCTGCTGTGGACGTAATACGGTTGCGTGCAGTTTGCAAGAGTTGGCATATAATTGATGATATACCCAAAGATCACCGCAAGTACCTACCTTGGCTCTGCAATCTTGATTGGTCGAATGATTTTCTTGAATGTCAGATGTATGATCCTTATTCGCGTCAAATATTTAAGACTTGGAAATTCGTGGAAAGTCGCAGGTACACTAAATCTTATTCCAGGAACATAAGATGTCTTGGTTCAAAGCAAGGGTGGTTGATTGCTGCGCTTATCATAACAACTTTATAAAGTTGGAGATTTTCATGTACAATCCTTATACCAAAGACTTCATCTCCTTGCCTTTTATATGGAAATACCATCCTTGTTTTGCTACTTTCTCGGGCAATCCAGTTTCTCAGGATTGTCGAGTTTTCTTATTTTTGAATGATTATGATGGTGATTATCATGATTATATTGCTAGTTATGCCTTGAACGAGGAAAAAAAAGAATGGGAGATAGAGTCTCTTGGGGTAGGACTTTATGATGATGATGATGATGAGGGACTTTATAATGGGTGCTGCGGCATGCAATATATGAATGAACAACTCTTTTGTCTTTTTGAAAATGGTAGAATGATAAAATACAATTTAGCAGATAAATTTTGGACATCAATTAATCAACAGTTGGAATTAGCTATGGATAATCAACGGTTGTGGTTGGCTAAGGGCGAGGGTGATCTTCTAGCGGCGTGCGAATTAGGGTTCGACAGTAGTGAGTGTTGGACTTTCTATTTTAATATGAGTTGGGTTGGAAGTGATTTGCAAGAGAGTAGTGCCGTCTTTATTAGTGGGGGAGACATAACAACTTTTGTAAGGCCACCATTTGTGGACTATGATCATGATCTTGAAGAAAACTACAAGGATTGCAAAGTCTACTTCTTCGATGAATACGTTCGTAAAAAGGAACCCTCGGGCTACCAGTTTGCAGAAATGAAGAAACGCGGGAAACACTCTTTTAGCACGGCTTTTATGGAGCCTCCTCGTATCAGTCAGACACCAGTTTCTTTCAAAGTTATGTAGAGTTGATTATAATTAGTTAGTATCAACAATTTCACGTTCTATCTCTTGTCTTTTACATATTATCTATTAATTTTCTTAATTTCTTTGTTTATGTTTTATTGTTGATATATGTCAATGCTCTTATAGCATTCCTCCATTTTATTGATTAATATACTCTGTCTTGAATATTCAAGAATCTGCTCTATTTTTTCTATTTTCAACATTTCAAGAAGAGTAGGTCTAGTGTGAAAATTTTCATGTATGAAAAACTATAAAATCGCCTTAAATCATGACATATTCGAGTCGGGTGAACCATCTACACCCTAAACACTAAATAATGAACCCTAAATCATGACATATTCAGGCCTAGTGAACCATGAACCACTCGACTTTGTCTTACCTTCACCATATACAAAATTTGTTTGTAAATAAAAGTTTTTTCATGTATGCAAATTTTCATACAAGACTTTGTCTTTCAAGAATTGTTATTTCAAACTGAAAAAAAAAAATCGGGTTCCATCATCCAATGGGCGGTCTTATAACCATTCCTTGTAGTCAACATTTGTTCAATGATCTCATATTTGGCTTGAGAAGAACATGATGTATATTCTATTATGTTTTTTAGGATTATACTCTTGTAAATTAGTAAGAGCATTTAGTGAATATACATTGAACAAATTATTGACCCATTTTCAGATGCAAAAGCATTTTCTAGTTTTGAGTTTGGACCACTAACTATATAAAAACTCAACAAGTCTGGTTAGTCTATTCATATAAAAATGTTAGCCTACAATCTATGTTGCACGGATGTGACGGGAATCGAGATTTGAGAACACGATAAATTCATTGCTCAAGCGTAGGCTAGCAGGAGAACGAATAGAAAACACGATAAAATCAACGCTCTAGCTCAGGCCAGCAGGAGAACGATTGGTTTTGACAAAATTGTCAAAGGAAAAATTATATTATTCATTCATAAACAAAGAAAAAACGTCCATGAGGTATGTAAAGAACAAAAGGAGTAACCCTAATCTAAAAAGGACCAAATCTAGTAAATCTATCTAACCGACTCGATAACTATGAATTTAAAGGACAAAAACTAAAAATTAAATAAATAATTAATAAATCTAGGACAATCTTGCAATTCTTGCGATATCTTGACAAATCTTGCAAATCTGGGAATATTTATGTGACAAATCCATTCTCGCATCTTGCCAAATCCGGTGAAATTTGGAACATCTTTTGTAAATATGGGACAATTTCGCAAGTAACAATTCGGGGACAATTTTGCGAATAATCTTGCAACATATTCTTGGGCCCAAAACACTTTTTCACATCATTCCTGTCCCCTTCAATATCGTCATTGTCCTCAAGGACCAATTTCGGAAACGCTCTCTCATCGAGCCTAAAAGCTCCCCTTCATCTAAGCGCCGACTGCTTGCCACCAAATAATTGAGCTCAAAATTATCAGTTGTTCAGGTGTGGCCAAAAACCTTAAGACGATAGTGCGGATTTTTCATAGTATTGCCAACAAAATAGCTATCATTAATTATAAAAAATATATTATTATTATGGGAGCCAAAACCTTTATCATCATCGAGGTGTGGTTCGTCATATGCCATAGTAAAACCCCAAAAATTTGCATCGTAATCATCTTCCTTATCAAATAATTGGCAAGGATCGTCTTCGGGCTGGGTGTCGTAAACGGGAAACACGGAATCATTTACGGACTACTCTTTCTCTTCATCGTAAATAGCTGGTTCCTCATAAAATGGGGACCCACTAAATTCATTCAAGCGAACAAAAATAAAAAGTCCATCATTTTCTAATTCATCACAATAATTTGCTGGCCCATTTTGTTCCATATTATAATTTGTAATAATGTGAGGCCCAATTTGAACAAGAATCGGTCCAACGCGAGAATTAATAAAATTAGTCTCAGTGCGCTTGCTCTCAACAAAAGTAAAAATAAGCCCGTCAAAATTATCATCCTCATTAATAAATATAGGCCCAAACTTCCTTCCACCTAAAATAGAAGGCACATCTGGCCCAATTGTATTATCACACTTACGAAGCCCAATTCGAGGCAGAGATACGCCATCGTCTTCATCCACAGCAGCGGCAACGAATTCCGGCAGCTCCTTTCTCGCGGTGTCAACGCAGGTGATGGCAGTGTCTGTTGGGACGACGAATTTGTGGTGGTTGTTGGTGGTATGAACATTGATCTGGACGTGTTCTATGGATACATGGGTAGGGTTGAGGCGTGCACCAATTGCACATGAGACTTTGTCTCGTCGGAAAGCCCCAAATTAAAATGGCAAAACGGCGTTGTTCCGGCCGATTTGAGATTAAAATTGGACATTATCAAAGTTATTGGAACTAAATCTATTTGAGGTCAAAATTATAAGACTATTTGTGATTCAAACTCGACAGTTTACATGAGCAACAAGCGCATGCAAAAATGGGCAATATGATCAATGTAAAACTAAAGTGATCTCATTTTAAAAGCTATTTGATTTAATTGCAATAGCCAAAATTTGATTCATCACTCATGATTTAAATCGCCAAGACCGAATTAATATGTTAACAATTTTATTATTTGCTCGATCTTTTAATAAGGTCGCAGACGCACAGTCACCCAACACCTCTATATATATATATATAGTAGTATTAAGATATTAATGATACTAATTGTATGACCAATAATAAATAATATATGTATCTTTATATTAATGTATATCAAACTCTAATGATGAGAATATATGTTAATCAATATATACAAATGATAAAACTAAGTGTGAAGACTATATCGGATTATTATACATTATACATAAACTAAAGGGATCATTTAAACGCTAGCTAATTAATGACCAATGTTATGAGAATTTAATAGAAACATGCAGGTTGTTTCACTGAAATATTCAAGTTGTTTACAGTGGAACATGTTGGAAGTTGAAACATGCTGAAACACTTGCATATTCCAGTGTAAATAACTTGAATATTTTAGTGAAAGTGTGAAGCAATTAATTACATGTTTTAAAAATGCACTTAAGTGAAACAATTTAAATATTTAAAAAATACACTTAAATTGCACAGTGCATTTGGTGCATGCAAAGTGTTAGAGAATAATGTATATATATCGATAACTTAGGGGGTTGTGTTTTAAGGATAATAATTTTACGGGCTTTTGAATGTAGGACAATATGTTTTAAAATTTGTAAATGTAGGACAATTGAGCCCGAATAAGCCCAAATCAGGTGAAATATTAAGTGAGTTGCAAGATTATCCTAAAATTACGGATTTTAAATATATTGTCCTATATTTCTAAACCCATAAAATTATTATCCTTAAAACACAACCCTAAGTTACTGGCCAAAGAAAACATTTTCCTCAAAATTTTGCATATGTATGTATATCAATCGAAAAAAAAATATACAAATATATTTTCATATATATCCAAACCATATATATATATATATATCAAATTGCATTAAACAAACCAATATATATATATATCAGAAATTATATATGTATAGAAAAATTATATTTATATCTATCGACAAATTAGTATAAATATATGTATTCACGTTCACAGAAAAAATTTATGCGAAAACCATTCAATCTTCTCTCTTGAACTTGAAGCAATACAACTTGTGAGGTAAATATCATTATCATTTTTTATTGTTCTGTGTCATTAATTTTATAATGTACGTATTTGTAATCAAACAAAAGTCCTTTAATCTTCTCTTAGTCATATATTTAATCTTCTCTTACGGTGATATCATATAGATATATAATTGTTCATTCCTTATTGTTTTGTGTGATTAGTTAAATTGTTTATACAAATTCTCCAATGAAAGTTGTTCATAGTATAAAATTGATATCATTACACTTATAAATTGATATTACTATTTTTATAAATTAATATTAATAACATTTAAAACTATGATCTTAGTTTATAAGTGTAATGATATCAATTGATAAATGCAGTGATATTAATTTACTCCCTCCATCCTAATTTTGATTGGTCAAATACTGTAGACACGGAGATTAAGAAAAAGTTGGAGATAATAGTATTAAATGGTGTAAAGTGGGTTTGGTAAAGAAAAATAATAATATTAAATGGTGTAAGGTGGGTTTGGTGGAGGGAAATAATAATATTAAATAGTATTGAAAGTTGATTTATTATCTTATTAGGAAATGACCAAACAAAATTAGAACGACTGGCCGATCAAATTAAGAACAGAGGGAGTATAAATTTTATATTATGAACAAGTTTCACTTGACACCTACTCAATCGTTTATATGTATCGCGTGAGTCCACTTCATGTTTATGTAAAAGTGTAACTAGAAATTGAATAAGCATATATGATTAAATTTATATTCTCCTATTCAAAATATATAATATTAATTTATAAATGTAACGATATCAATTGATAAGTGTTATGGTATTAATTTATAAGTGTAATGATATATAAGTTTTATACTATAATTAAGTCTCGTAGTAGACTTATATTAATACTCTTAAATTACAAATGGGGAGAGTCAAAACGCCATTTAATTTGAATAGGAGCGAGTAACTTTAGCTAATTAAAGTTTATATTTGATCGAGTTAAATGTAAAAGTGGTCAGAAAAAAATGTCATCGAAAAAATGGTTTTTTTTAAAAAAAAAAAATACTGCGTTTTTGTATAAAAAGTGTAAAAAAATTATTCTTATGGAAACAACTTTACAATTAAAATATAAACAAAATGACAATTTTCGAATACAGTTCCAAAAGTGCAATGAGAAATTTCTCTTTGAAAAACTTTTGCCGTTTATATTCATATTGATTATGTACATAGTTAATAGTGTACGTAACACTTGGAAAATTAATGCTTACTTTAGTTGATTGATTAAATTAGAACTATAATTTTATAAATTATTTTATTTTACATGTATAAGTATCATATTTTGCTCATCAAAATCGTAGCATGGGGAACAAAAGAAAGAAAACTCGGAAGAAAAATCCCAACATGGAGAACCGAAGAAAGAAAATTCAGAAAACTTGAGAGAAAAATCAACAAGAGAGAGAAACAAGACCGTGGGCCGATCGAAATTATTGTGCTCATTCTCGGGAAACTGCTGGATGCTGTTGACTTAATACGGTTCCGTGCAGTTTGCAAGAGTTGGCATGTTGATATACCAAAAGAAAGGATGATTAAATATAAGCATCTTCGAAGCCTACCGTGGGTCTGCAATCTCGCGTGCACGTCTGGAATGTGAGATATACGATCCGTATTCAAAACTTGGAAAGTAGTGCACGGTTGCAGGTACACTAGATTTTATTCTACTAGAATACAAGTTATCGGTTCAAAGCAAGGGTGGTTGATTGGCACTTATCATCATTTCTACATGATAAAAAAGGAGATCATCATGTACGTACAACCCTTATACCGGAGACTTGTTTCCCTTGTCTTTTACTAAAATCGAACCTTGTTACGCCACGTTCTCCGGCGATCCTTCATGTCGAGTTTTCTTGTTTTCTCGCGGTAGGGTTAATTTGTATTATCATGAGAATTACATCTCTAGTTATGACTTGAGCGGAGACGCGAGGGTAGAGTTTGTTGACGCGAGTGTTGCGGCATGCAATATATTATATATGAATGAACAACTCTTTTGTCTTTTCAAAGATGGCGTTATGAGAAGGTATATTTTAGCGCGTGATAATCAACTCTTGTGATAATCAACTCTTGTGGTTGGCTAAGGGCGAAGGGGATCTTTTAGTGGCTGGCGAATTGCGCGGTAATAACGTGTGTTCCGCGTTTTATTTCGACTGGTCATTTGCAAGAGAGTAGTGCCGTCTTTGCTAGTGGCCGCAAAATAGCAGCTTTTGTAAGGCCGTACGAGGAATTTGATGATGGTGAAAACAACGAGGATTGCAACATGTACTTTTTCATTAATGACTTTCTTGCCAAAGATCATCCCTCGTATTTCACTTTCAAAGAAAAGAGAAAGCCGTACTTGAAATGCTATTTCTGGAGTGTTTTTATCGCGCCTCCTCCTATTAATTAGACACTAGCTACCTGCTTTGGTTCTATTACGTTTCATTGATATTCTTGATTTCTTTGTTTATGTTTTCTTAATATGATCACTAACTATTACAAGAGTTGGCATTTGATTTCATATTTCAGAAGTTCAATTGTGAATGCATATACTTAATTCTTGGGAAAATGTTCTTTTAGGGTGGGGTTGTGTTATAAGGACAATAATTTTACGGGCTTGGAAATGTAACGCAAGACATTGTGTTTAAAATCTATAAATATAAGGATAATATGTTTTTAGAATTTGTAAGTGTAGGACAATCGAGCCAAATAAGTCCAAATCGGACTGAAATGTCATATGAGTTGCACGATTGTTCTACATTTACATATTAACGGATGTTCTTCATTTATAGATTTATGGACTAATGAATGTAGGACATCATGGTTGCAAAATCTGTAAATTTAGGGCAATTTTGTAACTCACGTGACATTTCAGTCAAATTTGGGTTTGCTCAGGCTCGATTATTTTGCATTTACAAATTTTAAAACATATTGTCTTACATTCGCAAGTCTTTTAAAATTATTGTCCTTAAAACACAACGCTCCCAAGTTATTTACACTCACAACGATCCCCTTAATTCTTTCCAATTTTTGCAAATTACATACGTGCAATTAGATCCTCTTTTATAGTTTGGTAATTTAATAATCTTGTATTTCATTATTTTTAATGCAATGCGCACCTTATATATTGACTGGTGATATTATAAAGAATAGTATTTGTTCTTAAATTTTACCAATAGCAATCTAGCTATATATAAGTGATCAATTACATGAATCATAAAAGACAACGCGCGTGGACAAGCGGTTCGATTCCCTTGTTCCATTTTTCGTATTTCATTAGTGTTTCATCATTTTGGATCTTTAACACATGGACTCAGAGTATGATAATTCGTTGGATATTTTTTATTATTCCACGTATCATTCATCTATATTATAAAATATAAAGTGAAACATCAATTATGACATAAGTTATCTCATTCCCTTAACCTCATGTTAGAAGTTAGAACATGGAGACTTCAACCACTGTGACAAGAATAGTATGTAGGACCCACGAAAAAATCAATTGACCCACAAATTTGATAAAAATAGAAATTTTCGAATAAGAAACTTTTCACACATGGTCAACTCCTCATCTTAACTTGTTTCAATTAAAACTCCTTCAATTAATAATCAACAAAATTTGATAAAAATAGAAATTTACGTATAAAAAAAACTTAACTTGTTTCAATTAAAACTCCTTCAATTAATAATCAACAAACTTATCACAATATCTAATGCTCGATAAATATTTTTGGAATTCCCTAGATAGCTTAAGTAATACGGTAATACTAAATAGTTTATTATTGATTTATGTTAAAATAGAAAAAAGGCGCCCATGGCCTAATGGATAAGGCGCTTGACTTCTAATCAAGCGATTGTGGGTTCGAGTCCCACTGGGCGTGACTTTGATATAAATATTTTTGGACCCAAAAGTTGGAGCCCAGTTGCAATACTCTAATAAATATTACTCCTTCCGTCTCAACATTACTTGAACACTTGTCTTATTTGACGTCTCAACATTACTTGAACACTTTCAAAATAGAAACAAATATAATATTAATACACTCACAACACCCTTATTTTATTCCACTCAAACCCATTTTTCTTGATTTGTTGTCCAATTCTAGTGTTCAAGTCATTGCGGGACTTTTATTCCACTCAAACCCACTTTTCTTGATTTGTTGTCCAATTCTAGTGTTCAAGTCATGGCGGGACGAAGGGAGTAATTTTTTATAAATGAAAAATGGACCTAAAAGTTGGAGCCCAATTGCAAGTTTGCAACTCTAATAATTTGTGAAAAATGGGAGCCCAATTGCAAGTTTGCAACTCTAATAATTTGTGGGTTCGAGTTCCATGGGTGTGACTTTTGACATAATTTTTTAGAAATGGGTCCATAAGTAAGACTTTCTAAGACCTAACACTCATAAAAGATTTTAAAAAGCGTCTTAACTATACAAAAAGTAAAAACATGCAATTATTCCAAACAGAAGTGCAATTATGTTATCATATTAACAATTGCAATTTTCTATGTAAATAAGTTGCACTTTTCAACATAACAAGTTGCACACTTCTAAAATGCACTATGAGTGCACGGTGCACCCGGATTCATACAACACCTAGTCTATTTTTTTATATTGATTATGATAATCTAATTATTTGTTTGACTTAAAGATTTTTTTTTTTTTATTAATGAAAAATGGACCCGAAAGTTGGAGCCCAATTGCAATACTATAATAATTTGTTTGTGATTAAAGATTAATTTTTTCCTTTTAATGAAAAATGGACCCGAAAGTTAGAGCCAATTGCAAGCTACTCGAATTCGAAGAAGGTTAGAAGCAGTTCAATTTTTCTATACTATTTTTTCGTATTTTAAAATTATTACTACTTCCTGAATTTTTAACACATAGACCCAACATTATGATGGTCCGTTGAATATTTTTGTCCATTTCCACATATTGTTAATTTAAATTATAGAATACATAATAAAATATCATTTTTTGAACAGATGATATCGTGGCGGTTAAAAGAGGGTCAATTTGATCATCACAAGTTCACATCATCGATCAAAATTTCCCAAAATTATTGGCGAGAATTCACGATATTAACTTTTTTCAAAACAAAGCAGATATTAGTGAATATTATTATATAACAAAAAGTTTGAGAACAAGTCGTGTTTTGGGACGTAAACGTGGCTTTTAACAAACGCGACTCCGGCTTAACACCGTCGTTAACATCAACATCATCATTTAGTTGACGATAAAGTCTTAGAATGAAAATTTAAAATTTTTCTGAAAAATCTTTAATTTACAACTAAATTATGTAATTTGTGAAGGTAAAATAAAATTGAGTGGTTCATCGTCACTCTACCAAGAATTCATTCATACCATTCTACCGTAAATAAATCATAATTTAAAGTTTATTATTTAATATTTAAGATGTAAATAATTGATTTAGGACAATTTTATAAATTTTCATAACGAAAATTTTTAAGACACTCTTAGTTGACAGGTTTCGGGGAACAAGCAAAATTGGCGGAAGGAAAAGAAAGTGTAAAAGGATTCTACAGCTTACAAGAAGTGTGACAATTTTAACAATTCGGGTCCAAATTTTTTCTATTCGAGCTCAATTTCATGATGGCGAAATCAGAGAAACCTAAATCCAGTTCTGTGAATCTTCCGCCAACATTTGCGTCGAATTCTTCCAAAATCCATCCGGCGAACGATCCGGAATGCCCTCCGGATCCAAATTCATACTCCTTGGAGAAGTTCCGGCTCTATGAAACCCGTGCGGTAAGTTTTATTGTTGCTTGTGTTGATGCTTTAGGAGGTCAAATTACTTTAGTTTTTGGTTTTATTTTAATAAATTATGATTTTTGCTAGCAAGAATAGGCTGTGATTATGATTTTTCGAGTATTTTTTTCACTCTGAAATGATCAGTTACTCTATAATTTGGTAGCTTCTGTAATGGAATTATATAATGGACAGAGCTGTATCTCACCGTGTCGAATTGTTCTTGTTAATTGTTGTTTTGAGAAATTCCTTTTTCTTTTGTCCCCTTAATTAAAAGTTGTACGGATTATTGTATACAGTAGATAAATTAAGAGCTTTAGAGGAATCTATTTATTCAATATTTAAACATGAGCCCCTGGTTCCTATTTTTCAGAGGTTTTATTTGATTGGAAGTGATAGGAACAAGAAGTTCTTTCGAGTGTTAAAGATAGATAGAATGGAGCCTTCTGATTTAAATATCAGCGAAGATCCTGTAGTTTATCCGCCGCAAGAAGTCAAGAGCTTGCTTCAGAGGATTGCTGAGGGCAATCGTGCAACCGGAGGGTTAAATTTTGTTGTCAAGGTATATGGCATTGTTGGTAAGTCTGAAACCAAAAAATTAGTATGAATTTGAATGCTATCTCATGTCTAGATGTATAAATTGTTTTGTGTCTATGTCTGGTCTTATTTTTCTCGTTCTTCCTTTCTTGGCTCTAAAGGTTGCATTAAATTCCTGGAGTCATACTACCTGATACTGGTAACGAAGCGGCGGCAAATTGGATGCATATGTGGTCATGCCATATATAGTATAGATGAGAGCCAAATAATCACCATTCCACATGTTTCAGTTCAAACTGATGTTGCTCATTCTAAAACTGAACTGCGGTAATTTTTTTATTTGCTTTTTATATTGTAATCATTTGTGTCCTTCTTGTGATGCAATACTCAATATACAACAGAGTATTGCCTTGTGATTGTCTATACTCTCTCGCATTCAAGGGGTTTGCTGTAACAATTTGGGCCTGTGCTTGTACTTTGTCCAGATTTTTAAACAAGAACATAATTATGTTGGTGCTTTTAACTACTCACCTGGAGAGAGCAACTTAATCTATTTTTCATTTTTCCCCGAGTTCAGTCAGTTAATCTATAGTTGGTGCTGAGAGTCCTGCACACAATATACTATATATTTTTATGGATGAAGCTCGCTTTGACATCTAAAATTCGCATTAGTACTTCTGTAGTGAAATATTGATTCTGCTACTTGGATAAGATTTGGGCTGACTGAGGCCCTAAGTTCAAGTTTTTTAGCTTATCCTAACTGTGAGTGCTAAGTTAAACTGGGACAAATATGGACTAACCTAGGATGCCCAGTATCGTATTTGTTCTTCAACGTTAATGCTAAGTTTTTTTTTTATGCTATGAGATACTTAGATCTTTCTATTCTGTGCTTATGTATTTATTTGGATAGAAAGGAATGAGAATACTCCTTTTAAGTACTGGCCACCAGTTTTTTTTTAGTCACTTTATTGATGTGTATAACTTTTACTGAACAGCATAATGAATTTGTTAGATTTCTTGTTTCTCGGTTGTCCCATGCTCGTGGGAGTTGAAGCAGACTAGGTTTCAGCCATGAATAAGTTTCCTATATTTAGGAGCATGATTGTGTTGTCACTTGTCTATTGATATAAATCAACTTCTGACAACATTTTGTAATGTGATTAATTTATATGTGTATATAATTTCCTTTCTTTTCAGGTACAAGAAGCTTTTATCAAGTGTTGATTTGACAAACGATTTTTTCTATAGCTATACATATCCTATTATGCAAAGCTTACAAAAAAATGTGTCATTAATGGGCGAAGAAGGGATGCCATATGATAACATGTTTGTTTGGAATGCTTTTCTGACACAAGCGATTCGTTCAAGGTGCAAGAATACCATTTGGACAATAGCTCTAGTACATGGGAATTTTAAACAGGTTGGAATATTTAGTTTTAGTTCTAAACATCGACCGTTATTGATTTGTTTGAAATACAGATGGCATTCAACTCTATACACCGTAGTGATATTCCACACATGCTTTTCTTCTATACTGAATATCTTTATTACGACTGGCGTGCTATGTAGTCAGATTTTGTCCTTTTCCTGAATGTTGATATTGGGTGGCAATCTCTGTTTTGATACTTCCGTAGATTTGGGTTCCTAATCTATAGTATTTTTGTGATCTTGAGATGGAACAAGTGTGAACCACATATGTTTTTACTAAATTGACAGTGTTCTCTTTTATGATCTTTACTTGGTATTTGACTTCTATAGATTTAGGCTCCAAGTGTGATCATTTGGTCTAAATACCTTCTCCTTTGATGAAACTTACCATCCAATTTACTGCAGGTTAGACTCTCAGTTTTTGGACGAGATTTTAGTGTCTCTCTAATTTCCAGACGCTCTCGCCACTTTGCTGGGACACGGTAAAGCTTATTTCAACCTTCCAGGTTTCTGTTTTGTTAATCTGAAGATGCACGTATACTTTGCTTCTGTAAATTGTTGATATTCTCCTTAATAAACAAAATAAGGAGGGTTTTAATACATATGCAGTTTTTTCTTTTACTGTCTTTTTACAAAATAAAATAAAATTGTAAACTGCATTTAGTAATGGTCAAACAGGCTAAGTTTCATCTAATTAAACTGCTTTAGATTGTTTTTTTTTCCTATGAATTATGATCTCTTTGCTCTCGTAAGAAAGAACTGGGATTTTTACTTTTGCTACCTGCATATAAGACTCCTGAGTTAACTATTGTTGCTTCTGTTGCAGTTACTTAAAACGGGGCGTTAATGACCATGGGCGGGTAGCCAATGATGTTGAAACAGAACAAATTGTTCTTGATGAAGAAGCTGGGTCATGCCAAGGGAAAATGAGCTCTGTTGTACAAATGAGGGGTTCTATTCCTCTCTTCTGGTCACAAGAAGCTTCAAGATTCAGTCCGAAACCTGATATCATATGTAAGAAGAATATATATTCTCATGTCAACATATTTCTTTTTCATTGAGGTATAAGTTCGAAAGTCTCCGCTATCTGTTTCCATTATTTAAGGTCTATACAATCTTATGTCTTTGACTTGAAGTGCAAAGATACGACCCTACATATGAGGCAACCAAGATACATTTTGAAGACCTTGCAAAAAGATATGGAAATCCAATTATTGTTCTTAATCTGATTAAGGTTTGTATCACTTTTCTCTGTCTTGGTTCAAGCATATGATGATACAGATTTCCATCATTTGTTTTAACTATTTTCTGAAACTTGAAAGCAAGGTTCATGACCCTCAATTTTCTAATTCCAGACTGTTGAAAAAAGACCAAGAGAAATGATGTTAAGACGTGAATTTGCTAATGCTGTGGGGTATTTAAATCAGATTCTTTATGAAGATAATCAACTTAAATTCATCCATTGGGACTTTCACAAGTTTGCGAAGAGGTATGCAGGTGTTTCTCATGGTGCAATGCCTGTCCTTCCTCATCTCCGCTGACTGTATTCTCTGTTTTTCAGCAAGTCTGCCAATGTTTTGGCAGTTCTCGGTGGAGTTGCCAGCGAGGCACTTGATTTAACTGGATTTTATTATAGTGGAAAACCTGTGGTTGTAAAGAAAAGGGCTTCCCAACTTTCTCGGACTAGCACGGGGAGGTACTATGATTTTTACACTGCTTGATTAATGAAAATTGTGGTTTCATTGTTAAAGGATATTCCTGCACATTTGGGATGTATTATATATATTAGGTATTAAGTGGTTCCCTTCTCTAACTACTTAAGATTTTAAATGAGTGGCGACCTGTTCATGCATAAAATTGTGGGAGTGTGATTGTTTTAGCTGTTCAATTTCTTGCTCTTATCTTTTAACTATCTTTTTTTATTTAATTCCATCTGTGTGAGAGGATGGTGATCACCCTTTTGAGGGTACTACCATATCAGAAATAACATAAAATAGCTTTCTACAGGGATTCTTCTATTATTGATTTAAGAGCTAATTCTGGAGACATTTCAAGGGTTATTGGTGCCACTGATACCTTAATCAAGCAAGATAAGGATTCTGATAGTAGTCAACAAAGTAGGAAGGAAATTAATTCAAATTCAGGACCACAATTTCAAAGTGGAGTTCTCCGTACAAACTGCATCGACTGCTTGGATCGGACCAATGTTGCCCAATATGCGTATGGTTTAGCAGCTCTCGGCCGGCAACTTCACGCACTTGGGTTGACAGATAATCCAAAAGTTGATGCTGATAGTAGCATTGCTGCTGCTCTAATGGATATGTACCAGAGCATGGGTGATGCTTTGGCACAGCAATATGGTGGCTCAGCAGCGCACAATACGGTATACAGCCAATTATATGGTTAGATGTCTTTGCTATATCATCTTTCCTAATTTACTTGATGGACTTGTCAAAATATTAGGTGTTCCCTGAAAGGCAAGGAAAATGGAAAGCAACAACCCAGTCTAGGGAATTTTTGAAGTCTATAAAGCGATACTACAGCAATGCTTACACAGATGGCGAAAAGCAGGACGCTATAAATTTGTTAGTTAATCAGTTTTTCTCTATCCTTGTGTTGATTTACTAGATGGTAGTGATGCAGATTTAACTGTAGAAAATCTTGAGACTCTCTTAATTGGACCTTTACATTCCTCTTTCCTAAGAAAGGTTTTTTCTTGAACCTATAGCTCTATTTTTGTTCTAAATCTACCTATTGATGGTTTCACAGATTCTTGGGTTATTTCCAGCCACAAGAAGGGAGGCCTGCCCTATGGGAATTGGATTCTGATTATTATCTTCATGTATCTGGCATCGGAGATGATCTTATGCCTGATAGGTAAGTCTAGGTTGCATTGAAGGTTATTGGCTAGTATCTGGGGGTATTTTTCAGCTTTGGTTTAGCTTTTCTTGATTGCTAATCATGAAAATAAGAGACGTAGATGTGCCAATCGAAGTTATGTAATATTACTTTATATTAATGGACTAACACCTGCACCCTCACTTAAGGTTGCATGCACGCCATTTTGTAACTTTCAAGTATTGTCTACTTCTCTAAATTGCATTTTGTTTGGAGAGTCTCAGACAATAATTTATACCATCATTATTTCATGTGAACCTTTTTCTCCATAAATTTGAATAATTCTAGCATAGCATGCCACGGAAAGCTCATATGTGCGTTATTCAGATATGGTAGGAGCAAGACATCATTATTATCTTCAGTAGATTAAGATTCTCCTCGTTTTATTTATTCTGTGGCTTGATGTTTATCTGCTGATGTTGAATGACAGTCCTGTAGTTGATGCTAAGCCTTCACTACCAGCAGTTCCTTTGACCCCTATTCCTGCCTGTCGAGAAGACTTCTCACGCATGAAGTTGACGTCATTTGATAAATTGATTGAAAGAACTTGTAGTTTGATCAAGGATGTACGTCTTTGCAGCGGGTTAAATGAAAGATCAGGAATCCTTGGTGTGGCACCTGATGCAGCGTAAGTGTCTAAAAGTAATTTTATTTCCAGTTGATATTAGTAATTCACAAACTGACCATGTTAATATGTGAACAACTTCGAGTAAATGGAAAAGGTGTTAGCTGGTATCTTTTAGCTTATGCTCGTACACAAGATATTTGAATCTCAACATTATGATGCTTATTGAATTAATATATCCTATAACGTCCCTGCTTAGTTTGTGTACCAATTAAGTAAATGGTACCCTGCAATGAAGTAGGTCTTTGCATTGTATCGAGTTTGTTTTTCTAAAACATGTCTGCTGCTTCATATATGGGAGTAAAACTTTCTAATTTTCTGATTGGTTTAAGTGCCTTATTTCCAAGATACTCTGTTGCAGTGAAATACAGCTCAGGAGTCCGAATTGGCTTTTTGGCCAGAAGAAATACGAGGATACTAGCTCTTCATCAAAGGTGACTTCCAATGACGTTGCAAACAGGGGAGCTCTTGACGAGAAGAAAATTGAAAGCCTATCGGACCTTAATTTGTTTTCCCCAATCGTTGAAAGCAATGAAGAAGACGTGTTCCAGAAGTAAATTTGAACTAGTTTTTTTAAGTACCTGTTTGTTTAGCTACTTTTATTTATCAAATATATATGTACTTATAACCCACCCACAGATGCTAAGTTACATGTCTATTAATTCCTTTTTTTTCCCTGTAGATATCTGGCAATGACCACAGTCGACGAGTCTAATGGTTGGTATGGCGGTTCTTTACTGGGTGATCAAGACGAAAACAGTGCAACGTATCAGCATTATGCTGAACTTATTCAGGTCTACAAGATTCTATTTATTTTCAATCTAAAACATCTTCATATCTATGATTAATTGTGGACTTCATATTGTTGTTATATACTGGTAGAAATGGCTGCACTATCGACTTTCTTGAAGAAAAAATTTACTACATTTCTTTCTATAGCGTCTGAGTTTCTGAAACTTGCAGGGTCCCGCAATGGAGCCATTTGAAAACGATCTGGAGAAGGAAAAATACTACGCTGATCTTCGTGATGTAAACATGGTTGGGTGCATGGATGATACTGACACTGAGGCTGAAATGGAAGCAGCACTCCAGGAGTATGATCGAGTCACTGGTGATCTCGGGATTTTCCCAAAGTCGTGCAATGCTCTCGTTGTGGACCCCAGCCAGTTAACACGATGGATCCTGGGCGAAGAGCGACTGCAAAAGCTTTGAACATCACACTTTGCAATAATAAAAAAAAAGCATCATAAATTGCAGTTGTTGAACCTTGCTACTCCTATCTTGGCTGCTTTGTTAGAAACAACTTATTCCCCTCGTATTTTAAGGGGTTGATGGGTGGTTAATTTGCATCTGTCGTCGTTTGTGTGTATATAGATGGTAGGTGTTTTACACGTTATATCTCTAGTTTGTGTGTAAATAGATGATAAATGTTATGTCACTTGATATATACAGTATCGATGATAGAGAAATTTATGTGTTTATGCATGTCGGATCCAAATATAATCTTGTTCATTGCAAGGGTTGTGACGAAGATGTTGCAGCTTAAGTAATTTTTAGTATGTCTTTTATACACCAGCAATCAAGTGTACTTTTAAATAGTAGGGAATAAAATTAACTTCATTGAACAGTATTTGAAGTGTTCCTAATATTGTTCAATTAAAATAATTAATACTTGTTCAGTGAAAATAATAAATACTACGTTTAAAAATGCATTTAAATTGTACAGTGCATATGATGCATACAAGATATTGTCAATAGTTTTATATCTAAATCAATAATCATAAGATTGTTTAGATATTTTAACTAAAATTAACATGATTATAAATTGGAGAGTCGACATCCGGTCAAATTTGTTCACAGAATGAAATTGATATCAGTACACTTATAAAATAATATTATAACACTTATTAATTTATATTATTACATTTATAAATTAATATAATGTCATTTATGTGTGTGTAAATGTCATAGATAATTTATAAGAGAAATGTTAACAGTGAAACTAGAGAATTTGTCTAAATTAGAATAAGAGTATGGTTGAATAATCAAATGGTTCAACTTTGTAAAAGGGTTTAGTATCCCCTTGTACTCATATCATAATTAGGTGTGCAATGTGAGTTGAAGTCAGCTCGATAAATATTACTCCCTCCGACCCATTTATATGTTGTTTAAGAATGTTTTACATTAATTAAGAAAGTTAATAAACAATACTCCCTTCGTTCACCAAATTTATGTCCAGTTGATTTTTACATGCGTTTTTGCAAGCGAGTTTTGTATTAGTAATTAAAATGACACTTATCTATCATACCCCTCCTTAAAAGTCATTTTATCATTTCAATTACTAATACAAAACTCCCTTGCAAAAACGCGTGTAAAAGTCAACTGGACATAAATTTGGATGGACGGGAGTAACAAACATATATGTAATATGGTAATTTTACTATTTTATTTATTTTGATGATCATTAGGGCATACTATAAAATAAGTAGAAAGGACAAAATTAAAATATGGAATAATTTTTAATTCTCCTACATTAATGCAAGATGGCAATTATTTTTGTGCACATATATATAAATACAAATATACGAGTAAAATCATGCCTTAAAATTTAATGGTTAACCTATCGTTCACTTGGAATTTCCACATTTTGTCACATTGTTCTGGTAATTATTACATTGTTAAGTAGTATTTATTTTGGTCGACAAAGAATGTAGGTTAGCATTCTTCAAGCAATAAAATCAATGGAGGATATATGAAATATCAAAGTGGAAAAAATCCTACGACCCATAATTCAAAATATTTTAATGAATCAATGGTTAATTAAAGGTGAAAGTCTGAAGAGATCTTTTAGTGACTTGCAAACTTGACTACTTAAGAGATTATATTCTCTCGACTTTAAATATCACGATTTTTACTACTAAACGTATAGCAATACTTGTAAGAAATGATCATGATGGGAATACGAAACATTTCAAGATTCTTTTATAAGACAATTCATTTGGCTATTGTTACTCTGTACGTAAAAGAGGTGTCAATTAATTACGGTAGGATTAGTAATGTTCTCATTCCATGTTAATTTGTATTTGATCTCATTTTTATTTAGGTAAAATTATTCAAATATATCTTCAATATTGTTTTTTTTTATTAGCAACCAAATGTGTGTTGCATGTTATGGCCACATATTTTATAGGTAGTATAATGTAAAAAAATTAGTGAAATAATTAATTTTAGAGTTGGTATGCTGTGAAACTTGTTCACCGTGAAAATGATTTTTTTTTTACAGGCATACTCTTTAGTAATACTAGGAATTTACTACGTGTTTCGCACGTTACACATATTTTATCTATATAATAATTAGAGTGTTTATTGTTAAGTTTTTACGTGTATATATATATGTTTGTAGATTATCCATATTGTTTTTCATATTCTTGTTTCCTCTTTGCTGCTTTAGCTTCATATGGAGCTTTTTTCCTGCAAACCAAATATGACATTCGTTTTCACTAATCAAAGTAAAAATACATTTCTATAACAAATATCAACATATAAAATGTTTTAATTGTCATAAAATAATCAAAAAGCATGTTCCTTCAGTAATCGGGTGAACTTAGAATTAAACGATGATGCACATTGTGCAAGTCATACTGTATTAGGCCTTTATACACAATAAACAGGACAAAGATCGACTAAATTATTGCCACATGTCCAAAATAATCAACCAACATAAACATTTTCCTAGTAAAAAGAAGTCAATTTCTCAGTGACATTAGCAATCGTTCATGATAGGGTCGTATTTCAAATCTGAAACATGTCACAATATGAAGAGTTATATAAAGACCACATATAGAATTGACAACTAAAAAAGTGTGTCCAGTTATAAATTTCTACTCAACTAACTACGATTAGATCATTTCAGCCAAATTCATACTGTAACCACAAGTGTTTAGCACTTACAGCTTCGATCAGAGATTTCCACTTCTCTCCACCAGCTTTTTCAACCTATAAGTAAACATATAGGGCAAAATTCAGAACTCTCAGAATCTACACACTTGAACTAACTATTAACAATGAGCGCAGAATTAATTTCCGTACAATGGATACACCCTTCACATTTGGATTTTCCTTTTTGATAGTCTCCCGGAAGTCCTCACTACAATAAAGAAATGGAACTAAGCCAAGCTATTAATAGCATAAATAGAACACTAATCTATAATGTAAAGATTAACAGTAGTTACAGGAAAACAAAGAAGGCACTGAGGGGCCGTTTGGGCTTGTTCAGGTCTTTCTTGGCCTTTTTATCCTTCTTAGTAGTCCGTTTGTGTGCCTTTGGAGCTGAGGCAGACTTCCTTTTCTCAACTCTCCTGAAAGATCAAATATGTTGATTAACAATATAATTATTCTCCCTACAAATTTATGGTGAGGTGTAGCAAGAATTTGACATATAGATAACTGTAACTCCAGTATTACTCATCGAATCAAATATTTGATGCATAGGCAATAAAAAAATAAAATCCAATGAGTACATAAAACCAACCTATCATCCATAGGCTTCAACACTTCCTTACTATCCTTTTTCACATGACCCCTACTTCTGCTGCCAATCTTCATATCTATAAGACATTAGCTTCTGTTATATGTATGAAATCTATAAAACATACATAGATATATACTTCTACTGAAATCAATCAATAAATGAACAACATAAGCACTCTAATTATTGTATTTTCATGAGCTTTCCAGTCAGAAATCTTAGGCTCATAAGTGAAACATAAAAATAGAACAAAATTTAAAAAACTCCGAAACCTGAGACCATAATTTCTAGAAAAAATATTTGTGAGATGGGATATATTTTGGGCACATGACACTTTGAAAGGTAAAGACTTATAGAGTACTACAACATGGAAATAGTAAGTTCATAGAAATAATTCGATAAATATTTTGCGACTCAATGATAAAGAAGATTCCAGATTTATACACTAATAGCTACTGCAAAAGGATTTAGTAAAATTATACCATAACCACATTTTCATGGAGTCAACTAACTTGTTGCCAACAATTTTTTTTCAATAAATTCATGAAATTTTTACCTATGTACATAATTATGCTGGTGGATTGAATGGATAGCTAGAATGCTTTCTACCATGTAAAACGGCCAGCATCTTCAGAAAGAATGTCATCTCTCATCAATAAGGTCATAATATCTCCACCAGGTAAATACTCCATGATAAGGTTAGGATCCGGAATCCTGGAACAAATAAAAGAGTTTTACTATACAATGACTATCAACCTCCACAAGCAAATTCCTCTCAGAACAAATGTGCTCAACCTGCAAGGATAGTTTTGCAATTTAGTGTGTGTCATCCCACAATTGTTAATTCGCACATATATTTAGTAAACAAATCAGTTATAATAATTGAAAATAGTAATTAGACAAAATCGTTATTTTTATAATGTTGTCACAAGTCTGACCTGCATACAGTTGTTCACTTCTCAACAAATCCAGGAAATGTTACAAACTTCCTATTAATTGCATTAAATATAAGTTCTAGACTTGTGTGTATATTGAATTTCCGTGAAAAAATTCAACTGATTACGACAAACTATGACTATCATGACAGCTTGCCTACAAGAAAATGGTTATTCATAATATTGGTTACATTTTGAGGTGTGAACATCGAATGATAATTATCACTTATGCTTGTGCTACAGAACAGATCCACCAAATTTTATAATATGTTCTTCGTAATCCTCACATTGTTGATGTCAAAACATACTTGGTTTGTGAAGTATAAACTAACTCAAATTGATTACAGGTTTTTCAAATTTTGTAATCTTTTGAAAAAACATTATCACACCAAAAAGAAAGACCGTTTTCTCATTTAGATCAAGATAAAAATTGTGATTTTTTGCTATTTTCGCCTCTCTCAATCAATGGTCATCCAAGATTATGTAATTACACAAACACAATTCGATAAATTTCTCCAGATTCCTCATTAATTTCTATTCCTCCTCGCTCGACACCTGCGCCTCTTGAGCCTTTATCTGCAAAGTCCTCCTCCTAAAAAAACCCCAAAAATCACTCAGCCCTTTTGCCAAATTCACATTGACTTAAATTCTCAAGAATCACACACTACAATTTTTTTTGTAATCCCACATTAATTCAACCATATTTCAAGAATCCCAACAAAGCCCAAGTGAAATATATCCAAGTAGATGCAATACAAACTCAAATTCATATAAAAAGCAAACAAAAATCACTCAGCCCTTCTCCAAATCCACACTTATTTAAATTCTCAAGAATCACAATACAAAATTCTTTAAATCCACCATTAATATTTTCATAGAAATTCTAGCTCCATAATATCAACAAATAAATTCATCCCATTCACTAAGAAACTTTCTCACCTTCTACCCAAGATAAGGTAGTTATTTTTTGTGAAAGTTCTCCATTAATTTTAATTATAATTAATGACATAAAAAAATCTACAACCACAAACTTCAAGAATAAAATGTTTCAAAACGCTTATTAACCAAGAGCGGCAGATTTTACTTGTCTTAGAAGATATTCTTCAGGAAGTTGAGGTTGTAGCTAGCTCCAACATTTGCAAATTAAAATTAAAACAGAAAAAAGAACCAAATATGAACATCATACCAAAAAACATATTGTCAGTGTCGTAATGCTGAAATGTAGTAAAGGCGATGAAAAAAGCATAAGATAGAAAGTCAGAAAGCATTTTAATATAACTCTAGACAAACACATTTTCACCTCCTCCATTGGTTCAAGATCATGGATATTAGTTTTCTCCGTCGGTATAAAACTCAGTCTCACATTTTGCAGTTGCAAGTATCTGTCCTTAAAAGCCGAAACATGGCCTCTGAAATCAAAATCATGTTATCCAAATCATAGAGATGAGAAGTATAAAATGCTATAAACAACCATACTCGTTTACTAATAGAACTTACTCTCCAATCTGAAGGATAATAATAGGAATAGCCATCAGCTTTGGCAACAAACATTGAATAATTATCTGGTTTGTCTGCACCACATGGTATATAACTAAGGACTGGTCTCTGTTAGGATCATCCAAATTGATGATGAAAATAAATTCAACCAATTCAATGATTGAATGAGTACAAGATAAGTATAATTGTCAAGGAACATACCTTCTGCCTGAAGGGGGCTTGCAGGGAATGAATTTATAGTGAGGGTTCCTCCTATTCCAAGTATAATTGATCTCCTTTTGCAGTTTCTAGAAACAGTACATTGTGCTGCTAAAGATGTACCCAAACAATTATTCCCATTACTGAATTCCTATATCAATATGGAAGCAATGAATAATTTGGAGCAACTGATGTAAAATTTTACCAACAAATTTTTATCCCCAAAATATAGCAGAGTAATAATCAGGTGACAAACACCAAGAACATACTCTCAACAAATGATTAAAATGTTGATATTAATCGATTTTTTTAGTTTTTGAAGCAATCCCAATACAATCTCACAAAAGAAGGAAACAATGTCTTCAATTTTGCATCAAATTAGCACTAAATTTGTCCCATCACCACACGGAATGTTGGGGTTATACTGAAAAGTATGTTTTTTACTTTGTATAACCAAACTGAATTTCTTATTTATTTACTAAAATAAATTATTTATCACTGTTGCATTAAATATGATTGAATGTTATATACATTTACTGCATACATGTTCAATAAATAGTACGTGTTACATTGTAGTTAATTTGGTGATACCAGATCACGGAAGATCAAATTAACAGTTCCTCGTAATTAAGTACAAATTCACAAACTACATAGAAATGAACAAACCATCGTGAAAGGTTGAAGCGTAAGGCTCAGATTGACTTGTCTTGACCAAGAGATTACACTAGTGCATTATGATGCGCTGAATAGAACCTACATGAGGATAAATTCTTCAGTACTGAATATAGAATTAGACCTCAGTGGTTCGTTATTTCTTAATCTCCGTTCCTTAAATAGGATCGTGTGAAATTAATAATTATTGCTTTGACTTATGATGGGAAGAGAATCAACGTGATTCGATACCTTATACCTTGGGCAATATTATTAGTTACACGACAATTGCTAAGATTTAATACGGAGAATCGTGTGCAAGTACGTCTTGTTTGATTTGTCCCCTTGGTGGACTCAGAAGCTTTATCATATCAAATCTTGCAAGTGGAAATTTATTTCCGGTATGGATAATAATGTTGAGTTGTTTTTACTCCAAGGATAAAGATATTAATTAATATAAAGCTTTTTCAGTGGCTTAATTAATTAGTGGACTAGATGATCTTAAACACGGAAAATAATAACCGGGAGTCATATTATTGTAGCATCGTAATATAGATTAAGATGGATAGTTCAATATTAACTTTATAGTGAAGTAAATTAATATTAATGGGCTTGAATAATATTTTGGCTTAATATTAAAGTTTTATAGCCCATTGGGTCCAATCTTAATTCTCCTAAAGGCCCCTCAAATAACCCAATTAAAGTCCAATTAATGAAAAAAGAAGAAAATATTATTGCCCTATTTTTCCCCAATATTTTCGAAAATATTAAGGAGTGAGAAAAGATTTTCTTGATTTTCTTGGAAAGAATTTTATGGAATAAGTATTCTTGAGATACAAGTTTTCCCATAAATTCAAGATAAGTCAAAGATCTTTTTCCTTCCCCATTAATAGGTAATTTTCGAAAATTACTTATAAATAAGGGAGGAGATTTTGTGGAAAATATATTTATGGGAAAGTGAATATATTTGATATATTTAAGATTACTTCTTTTTCCCATTGTACAAGATCTTCCCATATCTTTTCTAGGGCAAAATTTCGACCACCCCTTATGTTATAAATAGGGGATGAATTTTTCATCCCCAACATAATTTCATGTGTTGGAAAAATTAGAAATCCACAAAGGTGGTGGCATATATATTTGGTTTTCTCCTTTATTAAAATCGTTCGTGAGAATCCTTCCACCGGATTACGTTCGTGGACGTGGGACATATTTGAGAAGACACTTTGGGTTGATCCATCGTCTCAACGGTTGTCTCTACAAGAGGTATGTAATCTCGTAACTCCTAGATTCTGCATGCTTAGGATTTACGTGAATTACGTGTACGCATGTTGTTGTTGCTTATTTAATTATTATGTTGAATTGATTTAGGATTGATTCATGTTAGTAATTAATTGAATAATTTAAATATGTATTTAAATACACCTCGAATAGATCTGGGCACCCTGTATTTCCCAACACGGAAATCAACAATGAGGAATATATGATTTTGTTACTAAATTAAGATTTAAAGAATTAGGGATCATCAAACCTGAGAAATTCAATAGCATTATTCTACCTCCAGCGTTCCGCCGTCATCGACGGGGGGCCTCGTCGATTCACTTTCCTACCTCCATCGTTCTCACCATCTCACTGATTTGCAGTCGTCTCTGCGCCTGCGCCGATTAGGAGAAACCTAGCGTCGTGAACCTCCCGTCGCCGCGCCGTCCCCTCCCACATACAATCTCGACCTAGCGTCGTTAGCCCCACGCCCTCCCCTCCCACGTACAATCTCATATCGCCGATTGAGTTTGCTTTGATAATAATATTAATATCTCTCATCTAATAATGAACCGTCGGATGAACGTGATATGGTTGTTTAGAGATTTAGGAGTGTTAATTTGTACATTTAGAAATATTAAAGGGGTAAAACGGTCTAAACATGTTTCTCATTGCTAAGCCACTTTTTAATTAATAATAGATAATTCACCCCCTTCAGTTATCACTACGATACTCTCTGCTATAATATAAATCACCCCCTTCACTTTTATGAGTAATACTCTTTATAGTTGTAACACCCTTAAATTTCAAGTTATTTTAAATAGTAAAATTTTAGTTCTTATCTACAAAATATTTCATATGTGTTTACTAAAATTTGTAAATAAATAAAAAAATCATATTTTTACATGTTTTCACAAATTTGCTACCCAAGTTTCTCAACTTTTTACTATTAAATATTTGAAACTAAAACCCATGTCTTCAATATTGTGGGAGAATTGATATCCCATTATTTTCTCAACTATAAACCATTCTCATCTTTATTTATATCCCAAATATTAATCTTTGTTTTAAACACAGAAAATACTTATACACGGCAATTTAGAAAACCAACTACCATCCAAATTTTGTTTACAATTTATATTATCACGTTCTCTATACCTTTTCAATTATTCTAAGTATACTTGATTTAAAAATTAGGTTAAATTTTATAAAAAATATGTTTTCAATTAATTTTACTTCTATCTACAAGAATCAAATCTCAATTCCACCGGAAAATATATTTTCTCCACATAAATCTTTGCCCACAAATTTCTCAAGTCAGTTATTTATTTTTATTTATCTTTAAATTAAAAGTAGAAGAACACGTATTCACGTATTTAATCTGATCCATGATTTGCTCAACAAAAAACTTATCTGATCCCATAATTTTCTCAACTAAAAGTTTTTCCCTCAGCCTTTTTATACTCAATCTTTCCACAAAGAAAACAACATCTTGCCAAAAGTATTAACGTTTTCTTCTCATGCTTTGGTAAGTTCGATTTTATATTTTTACAGTATACAACTTACTGTTCTTGTACAATTTAATTTTATCTGATAAACCTATTAAGTCATGGTTTTAAAGAAATTTTAGCACTACACCTCTCCTGTTCAAACCTTTCCGTTTCAAAGGAAAATTTTATATATTTTGGAGTATGAATTGGAGAATAACCTTTCGTTTAATTGCTCAAAAGTCTTTATTATACGAATGTTTATATAAAACTATGGCCATACCTATTTATTTCAAACTTCAAATATTTTGTTTTCAAAATTTGGTCAGCCATACGAATTGTTTCAATTTTCATATAGGCAGACCCTGTAGCCCATGTTTTAAATTTGCTGAAACATATCACTTTCAATTTTAGTTAAATATTCTTTTAAAAACATTAACGCTAAATTCATGTTACATGCTAATAGCACTTTTAATTTATCAAACCATTTATTAAGATGCTACTTATACATTAATTTATTAGTAATAATATTAAGACTTGTTACATTATTTTAGGCCAAAGGATTAAAGATATTTCATTGCATCCATGACATTGACAATTTGAGGTGGGGTTTTACTTGGTTTGTCACTTTTAAATATTCATGTCAATATTATTATTATTTCATTATCTTATACAAATTTTTTATGTTATTATGGTTGGTTTTATCCAATGTTTTAATGTTGACCTTAATAATTATTCTAAGGTTGGTTTATCCAAATTATTTAAACTTATGAAATTGTATGCTTGTTTGTGAGTTTATAATTTTATTTACATGTTATGTTTGATTGTGATAAAAGAAGAGAATCTCAACAAGTTTTGCTTCACCTCAATCTTTAACATTTTTCCAAAAAAGGGAATAAATTCTCACCTCAATCTCATTAACATTTTTCAGATTAAAAAGGAGTGCGGTGGATTGCCTCACGTGTTTGTTTAAATTTTACTATTACAACAATTGATTTCACTTTGAATATTGAATCATGTTAAGTTTCAAGTTTTTTTTTTTTTTTGAAACCAATGTTAAGTTCAAGTTTAATTTTTTGAGATTGAAGTATTTTTATTTAACTAGGATTTTGCTCACCTCAATCTCATTAACATTTTTCAGATTAAAAAGGAGTGCGGTGGATTGCCTCAAGTGTTTATTTAAATTTTACTATTACAACAATTGATTTCACTTTGAATATTGAATCATGTTAATTTTCAAGTTTTTCTTTTTTTTTTTGAAACCAATGTTAAGTTCAAGTTTAATTTTTTGAGATTGAAGTATTTTTATTTAACTAGGATTTTGCTCACCTCAATCTCATTAACATTTTTCAGATTAAAATGGAGTGCGGTGGATTGCCTCAAGTGTTTATTTAAATTTTACTATTACAACAATTGATTTCACTTTGAATATTGAATCATGTTAAGTTTTTTTTTTTTTTTTTTGAAACCAATGTTAAGTTCAAGTTTAATTTTTTGAGATTGAAGTATTTTTAACGATTGTAAATTATTTTGTAAATAAAAAAATCCATATAATATGGTTACATCGAAAAGACATGTATAATATTACAATTAATTCGATTAAAATAAAGACTAAAAAAGGAAGTAAAACATAGGCATGTAAGGTTCCTTCTCTTAGTTTTTACTTTCTATTGTTTGTGCAATTCACATTGCATTCCATGGTGTTTGGTCCACAAGCTTATACCAAAAATGAATAAAAAATACAATGGTTGCATTCAAAATTCAGCCTGACAATAGCTGAATAATATGACAATATATACGCATTACAAAATGTTACTCTAAACAATGACTTTGCAGTAACCATGCAATATTGTTCTATTCTATGACCATTTACTCAAATACTTTGATAAGTTCAAAAAAGTTCTACATATAAACAAATTAGCATATTAGGAGGAATAAAGGAGATAAAAGAAAAATGGGAAAAAAACTAAAATTTAAAATTAAAAGATATATCATTCAACAAACATACTTCTGTTGAACTTGTGTAACGTTGCCAGTGTAATAATCATTTGCTTGGGCTTTCCGAAAGATCACGTATCTTCACCAGTGACAAAAAATCGAGAATGCGTGACGTACTAATTCTACAAAAGTAAATCTAAATAAGCAGGAAACTTACCTGTTTCTCCACCATTTTGACATGGTTTTCTGCAAAACACAGGTTACCTTTTAATTAACCAAGCAACATATTATTAAAAAGCGATATGCATATTAATTTTATAGTAACATTCCTCAAGCACCACTATCAATTCATGAACACAACACTACTAAAAAAATATTATCATGGTGATTGTTCTAGTAAGTATCGGTCCTTTAATTCTTCTGCAAAAACTTGTAATTACAGATTCCACGACTCACAAGGCAGCTCCAATATTATCTCAGGTTAACTTCACCAACATTCTCCCAATACTTGAATTTTGCAATACAATTACAATAACTATGTAGCCTCAAACAACAACTTATATGAGATGAAACGCAAAATCCTTATATATAAACAATTTCTACAAAATTGCCTCAGAGGTTGCCAATGGACATCTGAAATGCAGGAAATAACAACACAAAGGACAACTTAAATGCAGAATTTAAAGTGTGACGCAAGGAGCAAAAACACGGACAGCAAAATAATCGCTTACTTGAATTAGCATAAGAAACCCACAACCTTCTTGTATCCCATTTGACTGTAGAGAGATATTAGAATACAAAATTTTCACCAAAAAAATATGATTTCAATTAAATAAGTATAAACTGAAGTATTAACAGATTTTCACCTGATAACACCATGAAAAAAATAGTAATACCCAAACTATCAAAAAAAGGAAACCACCTAGTACTCACCAGGATTGGATAAAATCGAAGGCCGGTCCTTTTGGCTGCAATGGTAGTGCGTTAAAGCAGCCATGGTCGTTGACTACAGGAGGAAAAAATAAATAAAATTGTTCAGCGTAAATTCAAGCACAAAAGAGAGCAACTTTTATCAATGAAATGAAAACAATTAATTACACCTTCTCCATAGAAAAAAAGAACTTTGACGCCTTAAGGACAGTAAAAGCATTGTATTTCTGAAGCAAACAAAACACTGGATGATCTATGTTAAGGCCTAAAACCTGAAAAAACTTCATACCGATTTTCACATTAAACGTTTTTGGATTTCTAAAAATCACGGTATAAAATCTAGGAACAAACACGTTTCGAATCACATGTAACTGCCCTCTCCTCCTCTTCTCCTCCAAGCACCACTCAATCATGCCGACTTCAAGCGCATCAAAAGATAAATAATTTTTAAAATAATAAAGTCATATTACCTAAAAAAAAATCTAATTATGCCAAAAAAACAATGATCAGCTAGTTTTCATAAGCTAGAGATACCACTGGCTTGCACAACTATAATTTTTATAAGTTAAAAAAGTAAATGAGTTTCAATTATTGAAAAGCTGACTAAGGCTCACAAATATTATTAGTTCATCTTGATTGCAAGATCAAGACCTGATGAGTGATGAAGATCAACATAAAGACATTGAACTATTCTTTAGTATTAGAACCACAAAGAAAAGCTCTCAGATTTGTTGCATAAATTTAAATTATCTAAATATCAAGTTCAGAAAACCATAAGATTGATATAGAATTGCTAAAAATTCCAAATGTACGTATATAAATCACAATCCAGTAAACTACACACCATTAAAATTGATTTCTTCATATGGGTATAAAATGATTCCCTTGAGATTTTTGTATTCCTCCTTCCCTTTCAACTAAACATCCTCAATGGCGTATTTGAATCTATAAAACTAACTAAAATAATTGCATCTGCAAATGAAGAAAAGTAAAATCTTTAAAGGGCTTAGTTCCAAAACAACTGTGTATTTCAATTCTATGAAGCTGGGTAAAATAATTAATCATTGAATAAAGATAATAGGAAGGTCTTAATCATGAACTCATAAATCCAAAATTTAAATAGAGAATGACACTTTTCAATAAAAATAAAAATATTAATCTAGAATGAGTTTTATTCAATCAACGGAAAAATCCATTAATAATCACCAATTCTTCTTCTGGTCTTCAGATTAGGTTGAAAATTTGAACCGAACTCATTCAAACAGAAACAGAAACCAACAGTATTTCAAATGCATAATCACTTGTTCATTCAAAAACATAATCCTAAATAACGGAGGGGGATTAAACCAAACACAATGACAGAAAAGGGATAAAATAATCACTTACTGGGGGCATTGTGTTGTCGCTTGTTCGTCTCAGTACAATGCTGCCATTCGTGGGTCAGCACCGGGCTACAGCTGCTTCAGTTCCGTCTTCGTTCATGGCACCTCCAATTAACAACTGCAATTCCAATCATGATGAATACATGCAATCAAGAACTCATAAAAACACCAACACAATTACTTACAACCACATATTATAATTGTAAAAATACAAGTATAGGAAGTTGAGGGGAAAAAGAAAACTCAACAATTGTTGATATCTGAAAAGTCAAACGCGGCGTGTACTGAAGAAAATCGATGGTGGTTACCAAGAATCAATTACATAGCAAAGACTTTTGCAAATCAGGCGACTTACCCGTTTCTGATTGTCTGAAGTAGAATAGAGACTTCGGTAAATCAAACCAAATCAATTATAAGATCTTTGAACAACCTCAAACAATTGCTCAAATCCAATAAAAAAATACACCATGTAATCAATAGTATCAAACACTGAAAGCAAAATTTAAAAAATCAATAACCAGAGGACACGTTTAGGCAGTTGACGAAACCATCATTACTATTCGAAAATGAGAAAGAAATCTCAAAATAAATTAGAAAATCTAAAGCCATATCCAGAGTTTTAGGGGAGTGCCATCAACACAATAACTGTGCTGCGTAATCTTTGAAGCCCATCTCCTGCGAAAAGAAAATCCTCTCAAATCCGATTCGAGCAAAAAGTATTAAAGAAATAGAATCACAAAAACACTAATTCTTAGATTTAACACACCAAATCTGGAAATGAAACACTCAACCAAATCGAAAAACCAAAAGAATTATCAAACCTGAATCGATCGACTTGGTTGGCACAATATGGATCGTAATTATATTCATTCGAGACACTCAGCATCAAGTTTTTTCACTGCAATCACTATGGCTGATCATCAACTTTTTATGTACTTTCAACAAAATTCAAGAAGGCATTATAAAGTCGAAAATTATGAGAAAATATTCTACCTCACTCTAGCGAGAAAAAGTATTCTACGAGTGAGAAAAAGTATTCTAGATCGGCGGTTTTGGGAGTAGGTGAGAAGCCACTTGTTACAATTATTTTAGAGAAAAAAAAATATTATTGAATATACTAATAGGTATTGTGCTACAATAAAAGATGGGATATAAATAATATCATAAATCATAAATGAGTAAATAAGTTGTAAAAGATGGGATGTAATTGATCTAAATGAAATGTGAAACGGTAAAAAGTTCCAAAAATATTTCTCAAAGCATTGCAATTTTTTAAAATAATATAAATTGTAAATTTTAGTCACCTATCTTTTAGAAATTTTTAAATTTGTATTTGCTTAATTTATTTTTCCGTTTTCCACGGCGAATTCTTATAAAATTTATGCATATTTGGCCTACGAAAATCGGGATGTGACAATAGTAAAAAGTCACACCCTTTATAATAAAAAATCACACTCTTTAATAATATAAATCACACCCTTGACCAGTTTCACCCTATATTTTAAAATTCGGTCGGACCGGAGAACCGGTGATGAGCGGCCCAATAGGGGGGTCTAGAACCGCTATTGAGCCGCCCCTAAAAACATAAAAACCGGGAACCGTGAACAGGCGGTTTTCACAGGTTTTCACCAAAAAAAAAAAAGAGGGGTTTTCACCGGTTTTCGAAGTCGTCGCCGGGGAGGGAGAGGTTGATGACCCAAACAAGAATTAAAACGAACGAACACGCCAAGGCGCCGAAGGAAACCGGCGCCAACGTCGCCAAATCAAAAAACAAAATCCTGAAGCCAAAGAACGTTGCCTTAAACATTGCAGAAATTGCTGAACCCATACCATCAAATCCAACATCTAACATCTAGGAGAACACACCGAACAGAAAAACCAAAAGCCAACACGGCCGAAATCAAACGCGTCAACAGAAAAATCAAACCCCACACACGAACACAAGAAACCTGCGAAGGAAAAAGAGGAAGAACTTCCTCTGGCTCCGGCTCAGGATCTGCGGCGGCGGGTGGCGACGGAGGCGGTGGCTTTCCGGGATGAAAATTGGCATGTGGGGAAAATTGGGGATCTGTGTTGTTGATTGATTGTGGGATGAATTGAAGGGGATTTTGGGATGAGGGAATGGAAGAAGATATTTGGGGGAGAGGCGCCGTAGGAGAGGTGGTTTAATGAGAAAAAAGAGGATGAAGATTTCTTGATTTGGTTGCTGAACGTTTATTTCAGGAGTGTTTGACTTGATTTTAGCCTTTTATGAATTGGGTTATTCAAGGCATATTTTCAGGGAATTGATGGTAGGGTACAACTATTTTCTAATTTCTATTAAATATTATTTATTTTATTAAAATATGATCAATTTATTTTAGTTTTAAAAAAATCACCAAATCATGAATACTATATATATATATATAATATATCTATTATAACGTCACACCGGCTCAATTCGGTCCAACCGATCCGATCTCAATCCAATCTTTTTTTGGGGTCGTCCGGTTCAACTTCCGGTTCCGATTTTTAAAACATTGGTTTCACCGTGAAACTTGTTCACACTATACTTTACCTTAATTTTAAACACAACATTAATATGGAGAGAATAAAGAATAAAAAAAAATGACAGGGTGAATATTTATCTACAATTTCTAAAATTTCTTACAAACACCCCTTCTCTTATTTAATATTAACTCATTCACTAAATGGACAATGAAGATTTTTTAACCAAACGTTACGAAAAAATCTCTAAATACCTTAATAACTCTCTACATATTTTAACAAAATTCTAAAATTATTATGGAATATTTTGTTTTTACTATTCTAAAAAGTTATACATATTTTTATATTCAAATATATTCAAGGACGTACGTACATAGGGGGCTAAACCCCCTTACTTGAATTTATATATATATATATATATATATATATATATATATATATATATATATATATTTATAATTGAGACACACTTACGTGAGACAGTCTCACAGTGAGACGGAACATAATTTGTGTATTAACGCTTTAATATTTTGAAATGATGTGTGTTATTTATGTTAGATTATACCATATCTTATGTATGAAATCATATCATACGAATTTTTGTCTTTATTTGTTATTTATTGTTAACTTGATGAGGTTAGAGTTTTTGATTAATTTCAAATATTTTTTTTCCATATAAATTTTATTATTATTCTTTAGATGATTGCAAATAAATATTAATTTGATACAAGGGCGTATCAAAACCAACTCTCTATAGGCCCCGAACAAGTTAAGTGAACAAGACTTTTGCAAAGCTTTTTTGTGTACTAAGTTAAGCAATTGTCTCTGCTTTGGGAAGCTGTTTTGGGATTTCAAATATCAAATTCTCGTTTGCTTATCATGATTTCGGTATAGGATTTTAAATCCTTTAAAATTCTACTCTATAATACCTATAATATACCTATTTTACTTTTTTCAAACACAATTTTCAATACACTATCAATCATCTATCACACACTTTTCAATTATTATTATATATTCAACTCAATACTTTATCTCCTACTTTTTTACTTTATCATATATATATAATATTTACTCCAAAAATAATACACAATTTCTAATACAAACACATCAATCGTTACATAAACATTCAATTATTTCTATATTATTTTTTACAATATAATATTATTTATATCATCTACTTTTTTAAAATTCTACTTTATCAAATCCTATAAAATCAACACTCACAAACATATACAAAATACAAATACACTTTTTACTTTATATCAAATCCTTCAAAATCCCCTCTACATGATTTCAACTCCCCAAAAAACTATAAACAAACATATCTTAGATAAGTCAACCTCAAATATAAGTTGAGTGGTCAAGAATGTGAAACACTAGTACGGTACCAATCTTTCCAACTGCTTATTTAAGTTGATTTGTTTAGCTACAATTAAGTTGAGCTTGTACACAAAGTGTGTAGGCCCTAGTTTACACTCGTCTTATAACTTATGAAAATCTTTATCTTATTTATGAAATGGTCACTCGAAATATGCAGTACAAACTAACTCGGTTTCAGTTTTTTAAACCAACTATATCATTTGCTTTATGAAGTTGAATGCCATGTCAGTTAAGTGTGCAAAGCAGTTTATAGCGCACAAGTATTTTTATAATGGTTCGGAGTATAAACTTCTTCGTCTACTCTTCCCAATTTAACTAACTAGGGTAATTTCTTATTTCAAAATTTTAGTTTGTAGTATCAAGATACTCAAAGTCTTTTCTCCTTTAATAGAATTTGACTATCTAAAGCACTTTTCCAAGTTCCACACCTCTCTTACACAACAACCGTTCAGTCGAGATCGTCTCAACTTACTAAATCACTTTTCAAACATCCTAACACCCAATTCACTCGACAACAAGGTTTGAGATAGTTTCCAACTAAAATGAGAGAATTCCTATACAAATCATGAGTTTAACTCTAAGGCAAAAAATATGGATTCTCCCTAAGCTTGGTTATTACCATGAAGCTCAGTTATACATACTACGAATACTAAGATGAACCCTAGAAAATTCGAAGTATGGATATGATTCTTGCTCGATTGAGTATATTGTTCTTGGTTGGAAATACTTGAAAAAAAATTCGAATATATGTAACCTTGTTATGAAGATTTGGTATGTACATGTCTTATAGTGAGAATTTTTACGTTCGTCTTCGAATTAAATTAGAATAAGCATTTATAAATCCTAAAATTTACTCCTTAGAAAATAAATTAATAATCTTGTCACAGCTGTAAGATAGCACCTGATTTGGACATTTGAAGCAGATGACAAAGAGACTGAAGTCAATAATGTCAAATGCAGTAACTCTTGGATTTCTACGGATTTACTTTACGCAAAATAATCATTTATATTACATGCCAATCAGATGAAAATTGAGGTAAATTTGTAATTCGGCAACAAATAAAACCGTGTCAAAGAACAATATTGTGTTATAACTTTCAAAAAAAAGATTGTACAGATAGATTAGTCAAATCCAGTACGAACAATTTTATTTAATCCAATACCTATTTTCGGCAAATGTCATTTAATTCTTTTTGACACGTTAAAATTTCAACAAGTATTTAAGTTGAGAGATGTTCAAGACAGTAAACATAAGATTGTCAAATTAATCAAAAAATGGTTCTGGAAATAGGTTACGATGATAAGAAGATTGTTGTTAAATTTTCAGACGTGGCTCCTAATTATGACTTCCATGGACCAAGTTTTTACAAGATTATTTTGCCTGGTACAAGAAAATGTGGCGTGGTAAGTTCCTAATTTCTAGAATTTCATCTATATGCTTATTTGGAAAAGAGAAAAAACTAGTCAATACATTTTTTTCGTGATACCATAAATTTAATGATTTTTCCAATATATATATAGCATGTTTATTTTATATATATGTGTGTGTGTCTCACGTTTTGATTAAAGCATATGGTGCTACCAAAAATTAATGTGTATTTTGTATATTTTTATTCTTGTATCGTGCATACATTAATTGATGTAGTGGCAAAACATGCTACAAAAAATAAAATTGTTATTGTTTTATAATTGAGATATTAATGATCGGTAAAAAAATAAAGCGAGACTTACTAATAAATATATTTAAGAAATACAACTTATTGATAGGTACAAAATGGTAGCCCAATCAAATTAAAAGGAAAAAAAGTACAAAATGATAGTATATGTTTAGATACATTTGCACGGCTGTATATGCTATTCTGATTGTATCTAATTAGTATTTTACATCAAAAGTTGGTACTTATTAGTAATATTCCCCAAAATATAAAATAAAATCATGAATACCTATTATAGATTTATGTTACACGAATACGATTTCACACACGAAAATTTGTGATGTTATTTATTTTGATAGAAAATCCCTCCAACATTTTTTGGGCAAATGGAGAGAAACGCAAGAGAGGTTGCAACTTTAACAGTACCTGGCAGAGGCCAATGGCGCGTACAAATATCCAAGGAAGAAAATACCATATTTTTTGAAGATGGATGGGGGGTATTTTACCTTGATAATTCTTTGAAACTTTCTAATCTTTTGATTTTTACATATCATGGTGATTTGAACTTTAATGTGGATATATATAGTGGAAGTGCAATTGGTCCTATTTAGTTTGTGAAAAATAAAGAAAATAAAGGAATAATAATAAGAGGTGGGGTCATTTTAGTTGTGCAAGCTTTATTTATAAGTGGTTCAATATTAATTTTACTACTTTGGAGCTACTTGTTTAATAATATAACATGTGAGACTATAACATCATTGGGTTCAAATTCTAATTCTTCTGATTAGTTCTTTGGTCGGGTCGTCTCATATTGTTTGAACTATTTTTTTCTACATGGCTGTACATAATAGAGATACCTGAATAAAAAGAGTTTATATATGAACTAATTCACGATTTGCTCAATATGATTGTGATTCAATGTTTCGACCAAGTAGATCTGAATAATTTCTTAATCTAATTCTTGTTAAGAAAACAAAATCTCTTATTTAAGGTTGTTTCTACCATTCATCTGATCATTAAAAAAATTGCAAGTTAAATAAATAATCTATAAATAAATAAATTATAATAGTAAGTTAGTTAATTAGTTAAAAAAATCACCACGAGACTCATAACACTATTTGAGCCCATTTCCATTTGAGATTTGCTAATTAAATCCAGCCCATTTTCATACACTTACACATATACCAACCCGGCCCAATTAAATGGGTCATAAAGAGGATCTAACGGCGGCACAGCATCTCCGGAATTACGATACCGGTGGCAGCCGCGTAGAAAACTTCCCAATCTCTCCCCAGAGTTGCCGTACTTCTTAAATCTCTTGCATTCAGGTCCTTAAATCATGCATAATTTGAACACTTGTAACTTTAAAGATTATATGATGTGTTTTTTGCTTTTCATCAATTTTGGTGTTTCACAACAGTAATAAACCAATGTGGTGAAAATTCAGCAGATGTAAAGAATGATGCATATGGAAATGCCACACAGAGAATCAACCAAGTTAACAATTTAGCTAAGGCATTTGAATTTAGCATCTATTATCCAATTTTCAAGACAAATGTATTCAAAATTTTGAAGAGATCATACATCAGGTGGAAATTTAGCAATGAAACCAAATGTTAATGGAGTTGGCATCAACGTTCTTATTACATTCAAATAGATGTATTATAGTTACACAACTCCATCTTACTTGGTAAGATATCAAATACTATCAAAATCAGTAAACACAAAAAAAGAAAAATTGTTCTGCTGAATAAATGAATCTGAATTCTTAATTAACTGTTGCTCTGTGAAGTGTTGCAAACTCGACTTCTGCTGCAGATTTATTGACCAAATGAGAGGATCTAAAGTATACACTCTCAAGAATCTCATTACATGTACTACTAAAGACCATCTAAGGCAAGTTCTATTAAATATGATTAACCTAAATGAATAGTCACAATAATGACTATACACCTAAGCGGCCACTTGGTTCAAATTCTTCGATTATTGAAAATATGATTACTGAAGGGGGAGTGGTTAATGAAAAGGGGGAATCATTAACTTATAGTTATTGTGTATCCCACTAACTAATACAAGCAATATCAATGGGAATGATCCCTTTATTCCTAGTCCCTAATTCTGATACCCCCACCAAGCACTTCCTATGAACGAGTACGTTTGTGGCTTGTCAAATATAAATATCACCAGCTCCCAAACAACAGAGCAAGCATGCTAATGCTAATTAATTAAAAGTACCATGAGAATAATAATTCTTATTTTAATGCATTTAAGAACCAAATTTTTGAGCATATAATTAGACATGGAAAAGGAGGCAATAAAATAAAAACCACATGCACTAATGAGGCAATGAGAATTTTTTTTTATCAGAGATTTGCATCAAAACCGATTGATTCATTGCCAAAATAATTTAGCGCCAATGTCCATGAAATGTCGAACAAGACGAATCTTTATCCTATAAGAATACAAATACTAACATACGAGTCATCAAATGCATACCTGCCCAGCTCTCTGCATATTACGCATGTGCAAGCTCTGTCTCTGTAGGACTCAGCCTTATAATTATAACAAGTGTCCCTATATAGTGCCAAATTAATTAATGGAATCTCAGGAATCAGCAAAGTGAAGTTTTATTAGATGTCTAAAACACTAAAATCTTATGAGCAGGAATGCAATAGTAGAAATACTCATCAGAAAATTCCATTTTAGCTCATCATAGATTATGGGACAAAATATGCAATGTGAAAAAGTTTCATCCCACGTAAACCAGCTAGGTCCACAGCCACAAGCACCTCAAATAACAAGATTTGGTGATAATTTCCTATTTTCTTACTAGTTTTGGAAGCAGGAAGTAGTGATCTTAATCTTACTAGTTCATTTGAAATCAAGAGAAGTGGTAACATTGTCGGACAGGAAATAGGAAATGCTACTTACTGTCAGGAGCACGTAGAAGTTGATAACATTCGTAAAAGGGACATTGAACCGTAAAAACGACATTCTCGTAAAAGGGGCATTGAACCATGATACCGGTATTCTTGTTAAAAGGGGCATTGAGTCGTGAAACTGACATTCTCATATAAGGGGCATTGAGTAGTGAAACCATCATTTTTGTAGGGACATGAACCGTGAAACCAACATTCTCATGAAAGGGACATTGAAACATGAAACCGACATTCTCATGAAAGGGACATTGAACCGTGAAATCGACATTCTCATAGTCATGAAACTGACAGTTTAATAAAAGGAAAATGAACATAAACCATGAAACCGACATTCTCATAAAAGGGGCATTGAACCGTGAAACCAACATTCTCATAAAAGAGGCATTGAACCGTGAAACCGACATTCTCATAAAAGGGGCATTGAACCATAATACCGACAATCTCATAAAAAGGGACATGAACCTTAAAAACGACATTCTCGTAAAAGGGACATTGAACCGTGAAACCGACATTCTCATAAAAAAAGGCATTGAGTCGTGAAACTGACATTCTCAGAAAAGGGGCATTGAGTAGTTAAACCGACATTTTCATAAAAAGGGCATGAACCGTGAAACCAACATTCTCATAAAAGGGGCATTGAACCATGAAACCGACAATCTCATAACAGGGGCATTGAACCATGATACCGACAATCTCATAAAAAGGGTATTGATTCGTGAAAATGTCATTCTCATAAAAGGGGCCTTGAGTAGTGAAACCGACATTCTCGTAAAAGGGACATGAACCGTGAAATCGACATTCGCGACATTGAACCGTGAAACTAACATTCTCATAAAATGGGCATTGAACCATGGTACCGATATTCTCATAAAAAGGGACATGAACCTTGAAATCGACATTTTCGTAAAAGGGACATAAACCATGAAACCGACATTCTCATAAAAGGGGCATTGAACCGTGAAACCAACATTCTCATAAAAGAGGCATTGAACCGTGAAACCGACATTCTCATAAAAGGGGCATTGAACCATAATACCGACAATCTCATAAAAAGGGACATGAACCTTAAAAACGACATTCTCGTAAAAGGGACATTGAACCGTGAAACCGACATTCTCATAAAAGGGGCATGGAACCATGATACCGATATTCTCGTAAAAGGGTCATTAAACCGTGAAACCGACATTCTCATAAAAAGGACATGAACCTTGAAACCGACATTCACGTAAAAGGGGCATTGATCCATGAAACCGACATTCTCATAAAAGGGTCATTGAACCGTGAAACCGACATTCTCATAAAAGGGACATGAACCTTAAAACCGACATTCTCGTAAAAGGGATACGAACCTTAAAATTGACATTCTCATAAAAGGGACATTGGACCATGAACCCGACATTCTCATAAAAGGGGCATTGAACCATGATACCGACATTCTCAAAAAAGGGACATTAAATCTTTGAAACCGATTCTCGTAAAAGGGACATTGAACCGTGAAACCGACATTCTCATAAAAGGAAAATGAACCTTGAAATCGACATTCTCGTAAAAGGGACATTGAACGTGAAACCTACATTCTCATAAACGGGACATGAACTTTGAAACAGACATTCTCGTAAAAGGGACATTGAACCGTGAAACCGACATTCTCGTAAAATGGATATGAACCGTGAAACCGACATTCTCATAAAAGGGACATGAACCTTAAAACCGACATTCTCGTAAAAGAGATAATTAACCGTGGAACCGACATTCTCATAAAAAGGGCATTTAACCGTGAAACTGACATTCTCATAAAAATGAACACAAACCTTAAAACCGACATTTCCATAAATAGGACATTGAACCATAAAATCGACATTCTCATAAAAAGGGCATTGAACCATGATACCGACATTCTCATAAAAGAGACGTGAACCTTGAAATTGACATTCTCGTAAAAGGGACATTAAACCGTGAAACCGACTTTCTCATAAAATGGACATGAACACCGAAATCAACATTCTCTTAAAACGGACATGAACCTTGAAACCGACATTCTTGTACAAGGGACATTGAACCGTGAAACCGACATTCTCATAAAAAGGGACACGAACCTTAAAACCGACATTCTCGTAAAAGGGACGTTGAACCACGAAATCAATATTCTCATAAAAGGGACCTGAATCTTGAAACCGACAATCTCGTAAAAAGGACATTGAACCGTGAATTCGACATTCTCATAATAGGGGCATTGAACATGATACTGACATTCTTATAAAAAGGGATATGAACCTTGAAACCGTCATTCTCGTAAAAGGGACATTGAACCGTGAAACCGACATTCTCATAAATGGGGCATGGACAATGAAATCGTCATTCTCACAAAATGATCATGAACCTTGAAACCGACATTCTCGTAAAGGGGACATTGAACCGTGAAACCGACATTCTCATAAAAGGGGCATTGAACCATGATACCGACATTCTCATAAAAAGGGACACAAACCTTAAAACCAACATTCTCGTAAAAGAGACATTGAACCATGAAACCGACATTCTCATAAAAGGGGCATTAAACCGTGAAACCAACATTCTCATAAAAGAGGCATTGAACCGTGAAACCGACATTCTCATAAAAGGGACATTGAACCATAATACCGACAATCTCATAAAAAGGGACATGAACCTTAAAAACGAAATTCTCGTAAAAGGGACATTGAACCGTGAAACCGACATTCTCATAAAAAAAGGCATTGAGTCGTGAAACTGACATTCTCATAAAAGGGGCATTGAGTAGTTAAACCGACATTTTCGTAAAAAGGGCATGAACCGTGAAACCAACATTCTCGTAAAAGGGGCATTGAACCATGAAACCGACAATCTCATAAAAGGGGCATTGAACCATGATAATCTGACATTCATAAAAAAGGACATGAATCTTGAAACCGACATTCTCGTAAAAAGGAACATTGAACCGCAAGAAATCGATATTCTCAAAAAGGGTCATTGAACCATGAGACTAACATTCTCATAAAAAGGGTATTGAAACGTGGAAACCGACATTCTCAAAAAAAAGCGACCGAAATTGAAAAAACCCGACATTCGCATAAAAGGGACATGAACCGTGAAATCAACATTCTCCTAAAAGAGACATTGAACCGTGAAACCGACATTCTCAAAAAAAGGGCAATGAACCATGATACCGACATTGTCATAAGAGGCGCATTGATCCGTGATACCGACATTCTAATAAAAAGAGATATGAACCTTGAAACCGATATTCTCGTAAAAGGGACGTTGAACCGTGAAACCAACATTCTCATATAAGGGCATTGAACCATGACATCAACATTCTCATAAAAAAGGACATGAACCGTGAAACCGACATTCTCATAAAAGGGATACGAACCTTAAAATCGACATTCTCATAAAAGGGACATTGAACCATGAAACCGACATTCTCATAAAAGGGGCATTGAACCATGATACCGACATTCTCATAAAAGGGACATTAAATCTTTGAAACCGAAGTTCTCGTAAAAGGGACATTGAACCGTGAAACCGACATTCTCATAAAAGGAAAATGAACCTTGAAATCGACATTCTCGTAAAAGGGACATTGAACGTGAAACCTACATTCTCATAAACGGGACATGAACTTTGAAACAGACATTCTCGTAAAAGGGACATTGAACCGTGAAACCGACATTCTCGTAAAATGGATATGAACAGTGAAACCGATATTCTCATAAAAGGGACATGAACCTTAAAACCGACATTCTCGTAAAAGAGATAATTAACCGTGGAACCGACATTCTCATAAAAAGGGCATTGAACCGTGAAACTGACATTCTCATAAAAATGAACACAAACCTTAAAACCGACATTCCCATAAAAAGGACATTGAACCATAAAATCGACATTCTCATAAAAGGGGCATTGAACCATGATACCGACATTCTCATAAAAGAGACGTGAACCTTGAAATTGACATTCTCGTAAAAGGGACATTAAACCGTGAAACCGACATTCTCATAAAATGGACATGAACACCGAAATCAACATTCTCTTAAAACGGACATGAACCTTGAAACCGACATTCTTGTACAAGGGACATTGAACCGTGAAACCGACATTCTCATAAAAAGGGACACGAACCTTAAAACCGACATTCTCGTAAAAGGGACGTTGAACCACGAAATCAATATTCTCATAAAAGGGACCTGAATCTTGAAACCGACAATCTCGTAAAAAGGACATTGAACCGTGAATTCGACATTCTCATAATAGGGGCATTGAACATGATACTGACATTCTTATAAAAAGGGATATGATACTTGAAACCGTCATTCTCGTAAAAGGGACATTGAACCGTGAAACCGACATTCTCATAAATGGGGCATGGACAATGAAATCGTCATTCTCACAAAATGAACATGAACCTTGAAACCGACATTCTCGTAAAGGGGACATTGAACCGTGAAACCGACATTCTCATAAAAGGGGCATTGAACCATGATACCGACATTCTCATAAAAAGGGACACAAACCTTAAAACCAACATTCTCGTAAAAGAGACATTGAACCATGAAACCGACATTCTCATAAAAGGGGCATTAAACCATGTTACCGACATTCTCATAAAAAGGGACACGAAACTTAAAACCGACATTCTTGTAAAAGGGACATGAACCTTGAAACCGACATTCTCATAAAAAGGGACATGAACCTTAAAAACGACATTCTCGTAAAAGGGACATTGAACCGTGAAACCGACATTCTCGTAAAAAGGAACATTGAACCGTGAAACCGACATTCTCATAAAAGGGGCATTGAACCGTGAAACCGACATTCTCATAAAAAGGGACACGAACCTTAAAACAAACATTCTCATAAAAGGGACATTGAACCATGAAACCGACATTCTCATAAAAGAAGCATTGAACCATGATACCGACATTCTAAAAAAGACATGAACTTTGAAACCGACATTCTCGTAAAAGGGACATTGAACCGTGAAATCGATATTTCTCAAAAAGGGACATTGAACCATGAAACTAACATTCTCATAAAAAAGGACATTGAATCGTGGAAACCGACATTCTCAATAAAAAGAGCATTGAGTAATGAAACCCGACATTCTCATAAAAGGGACATGAACCGTGAAACCAACATTCTCCTAAAAGAGACATTGAACCATGAAAAAACGACATTCTCAAAAAAAAAGGATTGAACCATGATACCGACATTTTGTCATAAAAAGGCATTGATCCGTAATCGACATTCTAATAAAAAAGAGATATGAACCTTGAAACCGATATTCTCGTAAAAGGGGACGTTGAACCGTGAAACCAACATTCTCATATAAGGGACATTGAACCATGACATCAACATTCTCATAAAAAAGGACATGAACCTTGAAACCGACATTCTCATAAAAAACCATAAAACCGATACTTCAACCTTAAAAAAACGACATTCTCATAAAAGGGACATTGAACCATGAAACCGACATTCTCATAAAAGGGGCATTGAACCATGATACCGATATTCGTTCTCATAAAAGGGACATTAAATCTTTGAAAATCGAAGTTCTCATAAAAAGGGACATTGAACCGTGAAACCCGGCATTCTCATAAAAGGAAAATGAACTTTGAAATCGACATTCTCGTAAAAGGGACATTGAACGTGAAACCTACATTCTCATAAAATGGACATGAACTTTGAAACCGATATTCTCGTAAAAGGGACATTGAACCGTGAAACCAACATTCTCGTAAAATGGATATGAACCGTGAAACCGACATTCTCATTAAAAAAGGGACATGAACCTTAAAAAACCGACATTCTCGTAAAAAGAGATAATTAACCATGGAACCAACATTCTCATAAAAAAGGGCATTGAACCGTGAAACCCGACATTCTCATAAAAATGAACACAAACCTTAAAACCGACATTCCCATAAAAGGACATTGAACCATAAAATCGACATTCTCATAAAAGGGGCATTGAACCATGATACCGACATTCTCATAAAAGAGACGTGAACTTTGAAACCGACATTCTCGTAAAAGGGACATTAAACCGTAAAACCGACATTATCATAAAATGGACATGAACCAGGACATGAACCTTGAAACCGACATTCTCGTAAAAGGACATTGAACCGTGAAACCGACATTCTCATAAAAAGGGACACGAACCTTAAAACCGACATTCTCGTAAAAGGGATGTTGAACCATGAAATCGACATTCTCATAAAAGGGACCTAAACCTTGAAACCGACAATCTCGTAAAAAGGACATTGAACCGTGAATTCGACATTCTCATAAAAAATTGAACCATGATAACCGACATTCTTATAAAAAGGATATGATCCTTGAAACCGCTATTCTCGTAAAAAGGACATTGAACCGTGAAAACCGACATTCTCATAAAAATGGAACAATGAAATCGTCATTCTTACAAAATGAACATGAACCTTGAAACCGACATTCTCGTAAAGGGGACATTGAACCGTGAAACCGACATTCTCATAAAAGGGGCATTGAACCATGATACCGACATTCTCATAAAAAGGGACACAAACCTTAAAACCAACATTCTCGTAAAAGAGACATTGAACCATGAAACCGACATTCTCATAAAAGGGGCATTAAACCGTGAAACCAACATTCTCATAAAAGAGGCATTGAACCGTGAAACCGACATTCTCATAAAAGGAACATTGAACCATAATACCGACAATCTCATAAAAAGGGACATGAACCTTAAAAACGACATTCTCGTAAAAGGGACATTGAACCGTGAAACCGACATTCTCATAAAAAAAGGCATTGAGTCGTGAAACTGACATTCTCAGAAAAGGGGCATTGAGTAGTTAAACCGACATTTTCGTAAAAAGGGCATGAACCGTGAAACCAACATTCTCATAAAAGGGGCATTGAACCATGAAACCGACAATCTCATAAAAGGGGCATTGAACCATGATACCGACATTCATAAAAAAGGACATGAATCTTGAAACCGACATTCTCGTAAAAGGAACATTGAACCGTGAAATCGATATTCTCATAAAAGGGTCACTGAACCATGAGACTAACATTCTCATAAAAGGGGTATTGAAACGTGGAACTGACATTCTCAATAAAGCGGCACAGAGTAATGAAACCCGACATTCGCATAAAAGGGACATGAACCGTGAAGTCAACATTCTCCTAAAAGAGACATTGAACCGTGAAACCGACATTCTCAAAAAAAGGGCAATGAACCATGATACCGACATTCTCATAAGAGGCGCATTGATCCGTGATACCGACATTCTCATAAAAAGAGATATGAACCTTGAAACCGATATTCTCGTAAAAGGGACGATGAACCGTGAAACCAACATTCTCATATAAGGCCATTGAACCATGACATCAACATTCTCATAAAAAGGGATACGAACCTTGAAATCGACATTCTCATAAAAGGGATACGAACCTTAAAATCGACATTCTCATAAAAGGGACATTGAACCAGGAAACCGACATTCTCATAAAAGGGGCATTGAACCATGATGCCGACATTCTCATAAAAGGGACATTAAATCTTTGAAACCGAAGTTCTCGTAAAAGGGACATTGAACCGTGAAATCGACATTCTCATAAAAGGAAAATGAACCTTGAAATCGACATTCTAGTAAAAGGGACATTGAACGTGAAACCTACATTCTCATAAACGGGACATGAACTTTGAAACATACATTCTCGTAAAAGGGACATTGAACCGTGAAACCGACATTCTCGTAAAATGGATATGAACCGTGAAACCGACATTCTCATAAAAGGGACATGAACCTTAAAACCGACATTCTCGTAAAAGAGAATTAACCGTGGAACCGACATTCTCATAAAAAGGGCATTGAACCGTGAAACTGACATTCTCATAAAAATGAACACAAACCTTAAAACCGACATTCCCATAAAAAGGACATTTAACCATAAAATCGACATTCTCATAAAAGGGGCATTGAACCATGATACCGACATTCTCATAAAAGAGACGTGAACCTTGAAACTGACATTCTCGTAAAAGGGACATTAAACCGTGAAACCGACATTCTCATAAAATGGACATGAACCGCGAAATCAACATTCTCTTAAAACGGACATGAACCTTGAAACCGACATTCTTGTACAAGGGACATTGAACCGTGAAACCGACATTCTCATAAAAAGGGACACGAACCTTAAAACCGACATTCTCGTAAAAGGGACGTTGAACCATGAAATCGACATTCTCATAAAAGGGACCTGAACCTTGAAACCGACAATCTCGTAAAAAGGACATTGAACCGTGAATTCGACATTCTCATAATAGGGGCATTGAACATGATACTGACATTCTTATAAAAAGGGATATGAACCTTGAAACCGTCATTCTCGTAAAAGGGACATTGAACCGTGAAACCGACATTCTCATAAAAAAAGGCATTGAGTCGTGAAACTGACATTCTCAGAAAAGGGGCATTGAGTAGTTAAACCGACATTTTCGTAAAAAGGGCATGAACCGTGAAACCAACATTCTCATAAAAGGGGCATTGAACCATGAAACCGACAATCTCATAAAAGGGGCATTGAACCATGATACCGACATTCATAAAAAAGGACATGAATCTTGAAACCGACATTCTCGTAAAAGGAACATTGAACCGTGAAATCGATATTCTCATAAAAGGGTCACTGAACCATGAGACTAACATTCTCATAAAAGGGGTATTGAAACGTGGAACTGACATTCTCAAAAAAGCGGCACTGAGTAATGAAACCCGACATTCGCATAAAAGGGACATGAACCGTGATATCAACATTCTCCTAAAAGAGACATTGAACCGTGAAACCGACATTCTCAAAAAAAGGGCAATGAACCATGATATCGACATTGTCATAAGAGGCGCATTGATCCGTGATACCGACATTCTCATAAAAAGAGATATGAACCTTGAAACCGATATTCTCGTAAAAGGGACGTTGAACCGTGAAACCAACATTCTCATATAAGGGCATTGAACCATGACATCAACATTCTCATAAAAAAGGACATGAACCGTGAAACCGACATTCTCATAAAAGGGATACGAACCTTAAAATCGACATTCTCATAAAAGGGACATTGAACCATGAAACCGACATTCTCATAAAATGGGCATTGAACCATGATACCGACATTCTCATAAAAGGGACATTAAATCTTTGAAACCGAAGTTCTCGTAAAAGGGACATTGAACCGTGAAATCGACATTCTCATAAAAGGAAAATGAACCTTGAAATCGACATTCTAGTAAAAGGGACATTGAACGTGAAACCTACATTCTCATAAACGGGACATGAACTTTGAAAAACATTCTCGTAAAAGGGACATTGAACCGTGAAAACCGACATTCTCGTAAAAATGGATATGAACCATGAAACCGACATTCTCATAAAAAGGGACATGAACCTTAAAACCGACATTCTCGTAAAAAGAGAATTAACCGTGGAAACCGACATTCTCATAAAAAGGGCATTGAACCGTGAAACCGACATTCTCATAAAATGAACACAAACCTTAAAAAACCGACATTCCCATAAAAAGGACATTGAACCATAAAATCGACATTCTCATAAAAGGGGTTTTGAACCATGATACCGAAATTCTCATAAAAGGGAACGTGAACCTTGAAACCGACATTCTCGTAAAAAGGGACATTAAACCGTTCAATCGACATTCTCATAAAATGGACATGAACCGCGAAATCAACATTCTCTTAAAATGACATGAACCTTTGAAACCGACATTCTTGTTCTTGGACATTGAACCGTGAAAAAACATTCTCATAAAAAGGGACACGAACCTTAAAATCGACATTCTCGTAAAAGGGATGTTGAACCATGAAATCGACATTCTCATAAAAAAGGGACCTAAACCTTGAAACCGACAATCTCGTAAAAGGACATTGAACCGCATGAAATTTCGACATTCTCCTAAAAGGGGATTTGAACATGATATCGACATTCTTATAAAAAGGATATGATCCTTGAAACCGCTATTCTCGTAAAAGGGACATTGAACCGTAAAACCAACATTCTCATAAATGGGGCATGGACAATGAAATCGCTATTCTCACAAAATGAACATTTTCAACCTTGAAACCGACATTCTCGTAAAAGGGACATTGAGATAAAATTTCCAACCGAAATGACATTCTCTCAAATCAAAAGGGCATTGAACCATGATACCTAACTTGGTTATTACCATAAAAGGACACAAAACTTAAAACCAACATTCTCGTAAAATCAAGACATTGAACCATTCTAATGAAACCGATATTCTTGGTTGGAAAGGGCATTAAACCATGTTAAAAATTCAATATAAGATATTCTCATAAAAAAAGGGACACATGTCTTATAGTTAAAACCGACGTTCTTGTAAAAGGGACATGAACTTTGAAACCATTTATTCTCGTAAAAGGAACATTGAACCGTGAAACCGACATTCTCGTAAAATGGACATGAACAAGATATGAACCTTGAAATCGACATTCTCGTGAAAGGAACATTGAACCAGTGAAACCGATATTCTCATAAAAGGGCATTTTTTTTACGTGAAAAATGATTTTTTCATGCCAAAAAGGACACGAACCTTTGAACAAACATTCTGTAAAAGGGACATTGAACCCGTGAAACCGATATGCGTTCTCATAAAAAAAGATTGAACCATGATTAGTTTATATATTTTTTTATTAAAAGGCACATAAAATTTGAAACCGAATGTCATTTAAAAGGGACATTGAACCGTAAAACCGACATTCTTTTATTTAAGTTGACATTGAACCAGTAAATGTAAGATTCTCATAAAAAAATCAAAAAAATGGTTCTGGAAACCGACGTTACGATGAAAGAGACATTGAAAATTTTCCGACGTTCTCATAAAATGAGCATTGAACCATGATACCGAATTATTTTGAAAGGGACATGAACCATGATACCATATTCATCTATTTTATTGAAAAAGGGCATTTAACCATGTTACCCAAAATTCTCATAAAAAAAGGAATACAAACTTTAAAAATCGATATTCTCGTAAAACATGAACTTTGAACTTTGAAACCGTTTCTCATAAAAGAGACATTGAACCGTGAAACCGACATTCTCATAAAAGGGACATTAGACCATGATACCGACATTCTCATAAAAAGGGATACGAACCTTAAAACCGACATTCTCATAAAAAATATCTGAACCTTAAAACCGATTTTTTTCAAAAAATGGGACATTGAACCATGCTAAAAAATAAAAAAAGTTCTCGTTTTAAATGGGACATTGAACCATGAAACCGAAAATATTCTCATAAAATAGGGCATTGGACCATGTTATCGAAATTTCTCTTAAAAGGGACAAAACTTAAAACCGATAATATATTCTCATAAAAGTTTACATTAACTTTGAAACCGAATGCATTCTCATAAAAGAGACATTGAACCGTTTGAAACCGAGCAATCTTTGTTTAATGGACATGAACCGTGAAACCGACATTCCCGTAAAATAGACATAAACCTTGAAACCGAAAATTTGTTCTCGTAAAAAAGGTATTACAATGAAAACCAACATTCTCATGAAAAAACCTTGGGCATTGAACAAATGAAAAACGACATTCTCATAAAAAGGAAAATATAACCTTAAAACCGATATTCTCGTAAAAGGATGATATTGAACCATGAAAAATTAAATAAAATGGGCATTGAACCATGATACCAACATTCTCATAAAAAGGACATTAAATCTTTGAAACCGACATTCTCGTAAAAGGGAAAATTGAACCGTGAAACCGACATTCTCGTAAAATGGACATGAACCGTGAAACCGACATTCTCATAAAAGGAAAATGAACCTTGAAATTGACATTCTCGTAAAAGGGACATTGAACCGTGAAACCGACATTCTTATAAAAGGGACATGAACTTTGAAACCGACATTCTCGTAAAAGGGACATTGAATCGTGAAACTGACATTCTCGTAAAATGGACATGAACCGTGAAACCGAAATTCTCATAAAAGGAACATGAATCATGACACTGACATTCTCGTAAATGGGACATTTAATTGTGAAACCAACATTCTCATAAAATGAGCATTTAACTGTGAAACCGACATTCTCAAAAAAATGGACACAAACCTTAAAACCGAAATTCTCGTAAAAGGGACATTGAACCATGAAACCGACATTCTCATAAAAGGGGCATGGAACCATGATACCGATATTCTCGTAAAAGGGTCATTAAACCGATTTAAACCGACATTCTCATAAAAAGGACATGAACCTTGAAACCGACATTCACGTAAAAGGGCATTGATCCATGAAACCGATGGAAATCATAAAAGAGTCATTGAACCAAGTGAAACCGAATTTCTCAAAAAAGGGACATGAACCTTAAAAATTATCCATTCTCGTAAAAAATGATATTCAAAACCATAAAATTGACATTCTCAAAAAAAATTTGACCATGAACCCGACATTCTTATAAAAGGGGGCATTGAACCATGATATTACATTCTCAAAAAAAGGACATTAAATCTTTGAAACCGATTCTCGTAAAAGGGACATTGAACCGTGAAACCGATATTCTCATAAAAAATAAAATGAACCTTGAAATCAAATTCTCGTAAAAGGGACATTGAACGTGAAACCTACATTCTCATAAAAGGGACATGAACTTTGAAACATACATTCTCGTAAAAGGGACATTGAACCGTGAAACCTATTCTCGTGAAAAATGGATATGAACCTTGAAACCATAAAATATTCTCATAAAAGGGACATGAACCTTAAAAAAAACCATATTTCTCGTAAAAAGATAATTAACTGCTAACCAATTCAATAAAAAAGGCATTTAACCGTGAAACCCTACATTCTCATAAAAATGAACACAAACCTTTTCCTATGATATTTCCATAAATAGGACATTGAACCATAAAATCGACATTCTCATAAAAATGGCATTGAACCATGATACCATCAATTCTCATAAAAATTCACGTGAACCTTGAAATTGACATTCTCATAAAACCAACATTAAACCGTGAAACCGACATTCTCGTAAAATGGACATGAACCTCAAAATCAACATTCTCTTAAAAAAGGACATGAACCTTGAAACCGAATGGATTTCAGTAAAGGGACATTGAACCGGAAAAAACCGAAATTCTTATAAAAAGGACATGAACCTTAAAACCGACATTCTCAGAAAAACAAAACGTTGAACCACGCAAATCAATATTCTTTAAAAGGGACAATTCAACTTCCTATAAACCAATAATCTCAACGAAAAAGGACATTGAACAACCGCAATTCCTGTTCTTTAACTCAGCCTTTTAATTATAACATTGAACATTAACTCAACATTCTTATAAAAAATCTCATGATACAGAAAAAACCGCTATTTCTCGTAAAAGGGACATTGAACCGTGAAAAATGACATTCTCAATAAATGGGGCAAACAAACAATGAAATCGCTATTCTCATGCAATGAACATGAACCTTGAAACCGACATTCTCGTAAAGGGACATTTCTTTTTTTGAAACCCTCTAACTAAACATTCTTCATAAAAGGGCATTGAACCATGATAAACACATTCTCATAAAAAAGGACACAAACCTTAAAACCAACATTCTCGTAAAAGAGACATTGAACCATGAAACCCGAAAATTTCTCATAAAAGGGCATTAAACCGTGAAACCAACATTCTCATAAAAGAGGCATTGAACCGTGAAAAATTGATACATTTCTCATAAAAGGACATTGAACCATAATACCGAACTGTTAATCTCATAAAAAGGACATGAACCTTAAAAACGACATTCTCGGAAAACAACATTGAACAATGAAACCCATTTTCTCATAAAAAAACTAGGGACAAAATATGCAATGAAAAAGTTTCATTCTCGTAAAAGGGGCATTGAAGTAGTTAAACCGATTTGGTGATTTTCGTAAAAGGGCATGAACCGGAAACCAACATTCTTAATCTAAAAGGGCATTGAACCATGAAACCGATAATCTCATAAAAGGGGCATTGAACCATGATACCGACAATCATAAAAAAGGACATGAATCTTGAAACCGACATTCTCGTAAAAGGAACATTGAACCGTGAAATCGATATTCTCATAAAAGGGTCACTGAACCATGAGACTAACATTCTCATAAAAGGGGTATTGAAACGTGAAACTGACATTCTCAATAAAAGGGGCATGAGTAATGAAACCCGACATTCGCATAAAAGGGACATTGAAACGTGAAAACAACATTCTCATAAAAGAGACATTGAACCGTGAAACCGACATTCTCAAAAAAAAACAGTTTAATGAACCATGAACATAAACCATGAAACCGACATTCTCATAAAAGGGCATTGATCCGTGAAACCAATTCTTCTCATAAAAAGAGATATGAACCTTGAAACCGATATTCTCGTAAAAGGGACGTTGAACCATAAAACCAAAATTCTCATATAAAAGGGACATTGAACCATGAAATCAACATTCTCATAAAAAAAGGACATGAACCGTGAAACCGACATTCTCATAAAAGGGATTCGAACCTTAAAATCGACATTCTCATAAAAGGGACATTGAACCATGAAACCGACATTCTCATAAAAGGGGCATTGAACCATGATACCGACATTCTCATAAAAGGGACATTAAATCTTTGAAACCGAAGTTCTCGTAAAAGGGACATTGAACCGTGAAACCGACATTCTCATAAAAAGGGTAAAAATGAACTTTGAAATCGTCATTCTCGTAAAAGGGACATTGAACGTGAAACCTACATTCTCATAAAAGGGACATGAACTTTGAAAATGACATTTCGTAAAAAAAGGACATTGAACCGTGAAACCAACATTCTCGTAAAATGGATATGAATCATGAAACCGATATTCTCATAAAAGGGACATGAACATTAAAACCGACATTCTCGTAAAAGAGATAATTAACCATGGAACCGACATTCTCATAAAAAGGGCATTGAACCGTGAAACTGACATTCTCATAAAAATGAACACAAACCTTAAAACCGACATTCCCATAAAAAGGACATTGAACCATAAAATCGACATTCTCAAAAAGGGCATTGAACCATGATAATCGACATTCTCATAAAAAAAGACGTGAACCTTGAAACCGACATTCTCGTAAAAGGGACATTAAACCGTTAAACCGACATTCTCATAAAATGGACATGAACCGCGAAATCAACATTCTCTTAAAACGGACATGAACCTTGAAACCGACATTCTTGTACAAGGGACATTGAACCGTGAAACCGACATTCTCATAAAAAGGACATTGAACCTTAAAAACCGATATTCTCGTAAAAGGGATGTTGAACCATGAAATCGACATTCTCATAAAAGGGACCTAAACCTTGAAACCGATAATCTCGTAAAAAGGACATTGAACCGTGAATTCGACATTCTCATAATAGGGGCATTGAACATGATAAATCAACATTCTTATAAAAGACGGATATGATCCTTGAAACCGACATTCTCGTAAAAAAGGGACATTGAACCATGAAACCGACATTCTCATAAATGGGGCATGGAAAATGAAATCGCTATTTCTTACAAAAATGAATATGAACCTTGAAACCGATATTCTCGTAAAAAGGGACATTGAACCGTGAAACCAACATTCTCATAAAAGGGCATTGAACCATGATACATCAACATTCTCATAAAAAATGACACAAACCTTAAAACCAACATTCTCGTAAAAAGAGACATTGAACCATGAAACCGACATTCTCATAAAAGGGGACATTAAACCATGAAACCAACATTCTCATAAAAGGGGCATTGAACCATGAAACCGACATTCTCATAAAAGGAACATTGAACCATAATAACCGAAATCTTCTCGTAAAAAAGGGACATTGAACCTTAAAAACGACATTCTCGTAAAAGGGACATTGAACCGTGAAACCGACATTCTCATAAAAAGACATTGAACGTGAAACCTACATTCTCGAGAAAAAGGGGCATTGAGTTTTAAACCGACATTTTCGTAAAAAGGACATGAACCGTGAAACCAACATTCTCATAAAATGGGCATTGAACCATGAAAACCGATAATCTCATAAAAAGGGGCATTGAACCATGAAAACCGATATTCATAAAAAAGATAATGAATTTTGAAACCGTTTCTCGTAAAAATGGCATTGAACCGTGAAATCGATATTCTCATAAAATGAACACAAAACCATGAAACTAACATTCTCATAAAAAGGACATTGAAACGTAAAATCGACATTCTCAAAAAAAAAGGGCATTGAACCATGAAACCCGACATTCGCATAAAAGGGACATGAACCTTGAAATCAACATTCTCCTAAAAAGAGACATTAAACCGTGAAACCGACATTCTCAAAAAAAAAAGACATGAACCATGAAAATCAACATTCTCTTAAAGAGGACATTGAACCCGAAACCGACATTCTCATAAAAAGAGATATTGAACCTTGAAACCGATATTCTCGTAAAAAGGGACGATGAACCTTAAAACCAACATTCTCATAAAAGGGACATTGAACCATGACATCAACATTCTCATAAAAAGGGATACTGAACCTTGAAAATCGACATTCTCATAAAAAGGACATTGAACCTTGAAATCGACATTCTCATAAAAGGGACATTGAACGTGAAACCGAATTCTTATAAAAAGGGATATGAACCATGAAACCGACATTCTCGTAAAAGGGACATTAAATCTTTGAAACCGAATTCTCGTAAAATGGATATGAACCGAAGAAATCGACATTCTCATAAAAGGGAAAATGAACCTTGAAATCGACATTCTCGTAAAAGGGACATTGAACCGTGAAACCGACATTCTTATAAAAGGGACATGAACTTTGAAACCTACATTCTCGTAAAAGGGACATTGAATCGTGAAACTGACATTCTCGTAAAATGGACATGAACCGTGAAACCGAAATTCTCATAAAAGGAACATGAATCATGACACCGACATTCTCGTAAATGAGACATTTAATTGTGAAACCAACATTCTCATAAAATGAGCATTGAACTGTGAAACCGACATTCTCAAAAAAATGGACACAAACCTTAAAACCGACATTCTCGTAAAAGGGACATTGAACCATGAAACCGACATTCTCATAAAAGGGGCATTGAACCATGATACCGATATTCTCGTAAAAGGGTCATTAAACCGTGAAACCGACATTCTCATAAAATGGACATGAACCTTGAAACCGACATTCACGTAAAAGGGGCATTGATCCGTGAAATCGACATTCTCATAAAAGGGTCATTGAACCGTGAAACCGACATTCTCATAAAAGGGGCATTGAACCGTGAAATCGACATTCTCATAAAAAGGGTCACGAACCTTAAAACCGACATTCTCGTAAAAGGGACATTGAACCATGAAACCGACATTCTCATAAAAGGAGCATTGAACTATGATACCGACATTCTCATAAAAGGCACATGAAATTTGAAACCGACATTCTCGTAAAAGGGACATTGAACCGTGAAACCGACATTCTCGTAAAATGGACATTGACCGTGAAACCGACATTCTCATAAAAGGGACATGGACCGTGAAACCGACATTCTCGTAAAAGGGACATTGAACCGTGAAACCGACATTCTCAAAAAAGGAGCATTGAACCGTGAAACCGACATTCTCATAAAAGGAACACGAACCTTAAAACCGACATTCTCTAAAAAGGGACATTGAACCATGAAACCGACATTCTCATAAAAGGGACATGAACCCTAAAATTGACATTCTCGTAAAAAGGGTATTAAACCGTGAAACCGACATTCTCATAAAAGGGGCATTGAACCATGTTACCGAAATTCTCATAAAAAGGGACATGAACCTTGAAACCGACATTTTCGTAAAAGGGACATTGAACCGTGAAACCAACATTCTCATAAAAAGGGGACATTGAACTATGAAAACGACATTCTCATAAAAAAGGACATGAACAAATAGAACAGTTCACCATTACAGATCCTATACAAGGAAATAGACCAGGACATATAACACCACGAACCAAAGATTGATTGTGACTTACCTGTTACCAGTTGTTCCATCTTTATCCAGCAATCCAGCATCTTTCAATATGTAGGTGAACTGTTTACAAAGAGAATGGATAGCTTGAAGACTTTGGAGCGAGAGGAAATTTCTCCAGCAGTATTTGTATGTTGATAATTCTCTTTCTGCATCTTTCCATCCTTCATATGCGCGAACAAGAGACATGTGATCACTATAGTCCCTTGTTAAAAATCTGAATTTAGCGGTCCCAGCTAACTGCACAAATAAGATATGTGAAATCAGTCAATAAATCTGTACATGAGGATAGCCACAATCAGAATTTATTCGTGCATTGTCTTATATGGTGTAGCTCTTTATTTTAAGATTTAGATGGAGGATGAAGATTGCAATTTGCCAATTCAAAGATAACAATATTTTCATTCTAAGCTATATTTAATAAAATTAACACAAATGCTAAAAACCGGAGGGTTGTGGTAAAAAGGACATCGAAAATAAAACTATGTCACATCACCATGTCATGAGTCAATTATCGAATTTCAATTCTATTATTGTTTCATGTAACCTGCCCCAATTTTTTTGGGATTAAAGGCTCGATTAAGAAGAAATGCTAATCTAGAATAGTCAAATCCGACATTTCCATCTTAAAATGGACAAAAAATTACAATAACATGATTGTAAACTTCAATCATTAGATAGAGCAACTGACATGGCGAGTTATTTTAACATGCAAATAGGTAATTGTCAAATATATGGCCCACAAATATAGAAAGATTAAAAAGTTTTTTTTTTAACCTTAAAACAATTTCATTTAAAAATTGGGTACAAGAGAACCATAGAAATTACAAATTTTGAAGATTGTACAGAATAAATACTCCCAGAATTACAAAACTCAAAATTCAGATCTACCCAGCTGTTATATGGGACCAGATCATGCTTCCAATTCTTTGCAATCATGTACTCAAGACAAACTCTAGATTATAGGAAGATTACAACTAGCATACAGTTTACCAACTATATTTAATGCATTTGTCTTGGCAAACGATCCATTATACAACAATACGGTGTTCAAATCAGTAAATTGCTCATTATGACTAAATAATTGACTCATCAATTGAAAAATGTTATTTTTAAAATACAACCTACAATAAATAAAACATTGAACCATGCAAGGAAGAAACACATCATTCAAAATGTGAACACAAATCCTTTTTTCAACATTCCAAAGAAAAGGATCCCTGACACTGAGACCACACAATTGAAAGCATAGGGTCAAAGCAGCTAAAGATAGCACCATTGATTAGCATTTTTCCCAGCTTAGGGTCCACCGGGAGAATTGATAAGAACATTCCTGATTAAATGAGGAATAAAAGTTCACAACTTCCACATAAACAAAAAAACAAGAAAGTAACAATTATCAAGAGGAGAGGAGTAGTCAAACATGTAGATCAGATATATTGTTTAATGCACATACCAAGATATTTGAGGTTCTCAATTTCATCTAATGCACCAATCATCCTCAGAAAGTGGACAGCATTTTGCACCTAGAATTTTCAGAGAGAATAAAAAGATATGAGTCCAAATACCTTGGAGAAGGAAATGAGCATGTGAAAGTAATGTTATATTCTTAGCAATAACTTAATTATTTAAATATAACAAATGAAAAGACTATCTCTTTGACAAATTGGAGGGGTGATGAAGGAAGTGTTTATCAGCAATATGATTAAATTTACACAACAATTAAAGAGAGATTTCCTTACAGTCAATCGTTCAGGCAGCTGAAGAGCAGCTGAGATAAAATCTCCAATACTTTCAACTTGTAAACGTTTAATTTGCAATCCCAGAGAGTTCAATGGAGTTCTCAAAAGTCCAGGGAGTTGATACTTAGAAAATGCTTCATATACACATTGTGTTTACAAGTTGTAGCACTCGCCTGGCAGCACAACCCTGCCCCTTCTCTGCAAGCCAAATAGAGACACCATAGCCGCTAAATAAATAAGCAGAACAATAATAATGCACTTACTTACCAGAAAAAATATTACAATAAACTGAATAAAGAATCCTAGAAAGCTTTGTAAAATTAAATGGTAATAACAACTATAAGCAATTTAAATTGTCAATTCAATAATTGTTTCAGTGTCACGTGATAAATTTAAACGCTTAGCAGAAACAAAGATATTTAAATGTAGTGCAGACATGTGTAGAAACAACTACTTGAATTAAGTTGTATAGCAATAAATCACCAGACTTTTCATCACATAATATAAAAATAAATAAATAAATCTACTATATGTAAAGCACCAAAAAGTAAGAAAAAGTAAGTAGTGAAATTAAACTCACCTGCCGAGCAGAAGCTTGGTATATCAACAAACATGGTGTATTATTTAAGGCATCATAAGTTGTCTCCTTCGCTTTTCCACAGTCAACAACAAAAACTACATTGTTTATTGTAATACTTGCCTCAACCATATTCGTGGCAAGCACTATTTTGTGTACACTAGGAGGTGGCTTCTCAAACATGACTTTCTGTGAGAGGAAAGAAAACTTAGATGGTCAAAGTGTCATCTTTCGACCAAGAATAGCAACAAATAAATACAACTGATGCATACAGAATAGCCCCATAAGAAAGCAATTTCAGCAACCAATTTTTTTTGGCTAAAATAATATTGAATAGATGAATATTTCACAAGATATGAGCTATACAGCTCAGGAACTTTTCAAATCTCTCCATAATAATACTTGAGACACGACACATTCAATTTAATGCACATATAAGAATATGATACAAATCGTTCGCAATAAGATGGTCACACTATAAACATAAAAAAAAAAAAAAAAAAAAAAAACAAGAACCCTGTACCTGTTCAGAGATTTCCATTGAGCCATGACATGTAAGAAGCAGAACCCTTTTGGGGTCCCCTCTTTTATCTGATCCCTCAAACAACTAATATCCTCCCACCATGTCATAAATACCAATACAGCGCCAGGACGTTCCTTACGACATATATGGTACACAAGACCGTCTCAATGAGGTTGGATCCAATACAATCAGGTGTCCAACTCGACAATGACTCATGTACTTTGGAGCTATAATTCTCAAAATTTGATTTACTCAGAACTTCCTGTCCAATAAACACACAGCGTAAACAAACCTTATTAATCAATTTAAGAATGCTACATAACGGCAAATATGCAAACAAGAAGGATAGAGATCCATTTGAAGCTAAAGCTTGATTACATCCCTTGTTAAATTTGGTCACAATTCGACAATTTCTCAAAGAATTCAGCACTGTTCATCATGATATATAGACAGTGCGCAAGTTATACCAAAAGGTTGCATATGTAGGTCACTGAATGCATACAAGAGATAACAAAATCCCAAGAACAGGAATGCAGATGTTGCAAACAGACTCCTCATTACTTAGCATGGACTACAAAATCAGAACAAGCACCATAAGAAATTATCAACATGTTAGCCATTGAGCACACTTCAGATACAGTTCCACATCTCAACAAGAACAGCAACTTGATTATTTCTTTTTCGGGATGCTGGTTAAATGTTTTTTTTTTTAAATAGATGATACATTTTTCCCTGAATACTACAAGTTTTATTATAATTATAGAAGTTAAAGTTGTAATTCAGAACATAATCTAAAACTCGCTGAACATCCGACCACTAAAAAAAAAAAAAAAAGTAAAGACATCCACTGCTGCGATAAAGATCTGCGCAAGTTACAGAGAAACAAGAAAATATATAAACAGCAAGAGTTATGCATGCAAGTCTGTCAAAACACAGACAACACTGGCACAAAATAAAATACAAAAAGAGATATCTTCAAGAAATAAAGTTAAATTAAACTGGAATCATCACATCATGGTTCAGAGATCCTACAACGAAAAGCACACTCAGTCTCTTAGAGGCTCCAGACATCACTCTCAAAAGACGAGCAACGGACACGTTGAGGAGACATTAAATTAAAGAATGATTAAGATGTATAGCAGTATCGGCATGTTTTCCAGAAATTCATTCCAGCTTAAAAGGGCATATTATTTATCACAGATTCTAAGTAACATCTCACACTGATACACAGGACAGAATACGCAACTTACCAAAACTACTCATTAATTTGTTCATTCATATAAAAGATCTTCCCTTCGTTAAAAGACTCAACCTTGATAATAAAAGACCAAAGAATTCAAAACAAATAACACAGGGCGTCAAACCAAACACCACTCAAATCAATGACAGGAAAGGGAAAAACGATCACTTACAGGGTTGATTTCATAATCGCATTCGTATTCATCGTCGGACAACTGCTCAACGGCGTAGCTACAGAAGTACCGCCGAAGAACACTAGACTGATAATTCAAGTTCTGGTGCTGGAACCGAAGAGATTCTCCAACAACTTTCCCGACAGTGCTATAGTCGGCGATAAGTGCAACTCTCGAGCTGCGCTGGAATAAACGGGCAGAAAAAGTGGCGGATTTTGTGAAGGCGCGTACAAGAACTCTTAGCCTGGAATGCATTGCGAGTGAGGAGAGGACTCAACAATGGCGGGTCTCCTATTTTCTTGTTTCTTGATTTTCTCCCGCTTTTCCCTCTGGGAATTAGGGATTTTGAACTGAATTTAGGGTTGGGCGGTTTGTTTGGTCGCGTAATATTTAATCCACAAGTTTTTCCTTATAAAAAGGACGCGGCTACACCCCTAAAAAAAGAAGACGCGCTACTCCAGCTTTACATGTTTTAAAAATTAACCTCCATAATTACGATAAATTCTCTTGTGCACTACATGTATCAATAAAATTTGTGTAATTTAATTTTAAAAGCTTTTTTTCTAATTTTTTAAAATTTTAACTTTTTTTTCTTTTTTTAATTTTAATTTTCTTTTAACTTTAATTTTAGTTTTAGATGGTTTTTTTTTTAAATACCCGACCCGACCTAAAACCCGGTCCTAGTGGTTCATGGTTCATTCGGCTCAAGTGGTTCATGGTTCACCTTGCCCGAATGGTTCATATATGATTTAGGGTTCATTGTTTAGGGGTTAGGGTTTAAAGTGCACCAATTTAGATTGATGCATGGGATGAACAAGAGAGTGATTCATAATTAACATACAGCTTTACATGGTTGCGTCATATTTAATCCACAATTCTAGGTTGAACAAAGATAAATTTTCAAATAATTTAATTAGTTGTTTTGTTAAAAAAACTCCTCCTTCCTTCTATGTTTGTCTCATTTCTTTTTGTTGAATGATTTAAGAAATAATATTAAAATAATAGATGGTGGGGTAGTTGGGATGAAAAGTGAAAAAAAAAAATATTAAAATAATAGTTAGTGGAGTATTACTTTTTTTTTTTTTTTTGACCGACAAACATAATGGCGGGGCCTTGTAAAATAAAAGTGTGACAAACATAGCGGGAAGGGGGGAAGTAGTAATTAATGTCACTAAATAATACTCCTCCATCCCAAACTTGACTATTACATTACTGTGTGCTTGAAGTTTAAGAAAAAATTATTTATTAGTGATAAAGTGATAAAGTATTGGGGTAGAAAGAGTTGTTTATTAGTATTTTATGTAATAAAGTGATGAGTAGTTAGGGTTAAAAATAGTTATTTATTAATATTTTATGTGATAAAATAATAAAGTAATTATTTTCATTTAAAGAAAGTGTGTAGTCAAGTTTGGGACGCTCGAAACGGAAATATAGTAGTTAAGTTTGGGACGGAGGAAGTATTTACTTATTTATAATAATATTGCATTAATTATGCACTAGTCGAAAAAAAATAATAACTTCACTAGTATTTAATAATTTTACCATGATAATTCTTTGAAACTTTCTAATCTTTTGATTTTTACGTACCATGGTTATTTGAAATTTAATGTAGATATATATAGGGGGTGTTTGCAAAAAAATATATTTTGAAAAAATGATTAAAATTAGTAATTATGAGAAAATTAATTAATAGTAGAAGTTGATGGTGTAAAAAAATTCAAAGAAAAGTAAATAGTGTTTGCAAAAAAAAAATATTATATTACTTAAAAAAATGTTCAAAAGCTACCAAAAGCACCTTCTTTTAACTTTTAGTTTATGAGTATGTCTAGTGTGAAAATTTTCATATATGAAAATCTATAAAATTGTCTTAAATCAATCATTTACACCCTAAACACTAAATAATTAACCCTAAATTATGACTTATTCGGGTCGGGTGAACCATGAATCACTTGGGCCGAGTGAACCATGAACCACTCAATTTTGTCTTACCTTCACCAATTACAAAATTTGGTTGTAAATTAAAGTTTTTTCATGTATGAAAATTTTCATACTAGACTTTGTCCTAGTTTATAGCTTTTGAGAGTTTATTTAATTTAATAAAGAGTCACTCTCATGTGCACCTCATGCACCAATTCAAATTGGTGCGATTAGATTCAATTTTAATTTAGATGAATTATGCATTCTAACACATAACCCCTAAATAATGAATCATAAATCATATATAAACCATTCGGGTCGGGTGAACCATGAACCACTTGGGCCGAGTGAACCATGAACCACTAGGGCTGAGTTTGGGTCCTGGGTCGAAAAAAAAAACCTAAAACTAAAATTAAAGTTAAAAGAAAATTGAAATTGAAAAAAAAAACTAAAATTGAAAAAAATAAGAAAAATAACTCCTAAAATTAAATTGCACCAAATTGATTTGGTGCGAATGATGCACATGAGAATTTACTTTTAATAAAAGAGAAATAAAACCCTCCAAATTACTTATACATATAATTTTTTATGACTATAATCATTTATAATTTTTTGCAAACACCGCCAATAGTGGACGTGCAATTGGTGTTGTTTAGTTTGTAAAAAATTAAAAAAACAAAGGAACAATAATAAGAGGTGGGGTCACTTTAGTTGTGTAAGGTTATTTATATGTGGTTCAATATCAATTGTATTACTTTTGAGCTGAACTAGCAACTTCTTGAATAATATAATATGTGAGATTTATATTGTGACAATTGTAACATCATTGGGTTCAAATTCTAATTATATTTTTTCAATGGGTCGTCTCATATTTTTTTTAATATATTTTTTTTCGTTATTTGTACATAACAAAGATATTTAAATAAAAAAGATTTATGTGAACTCGAGTTCACAATTTATTCCATGAGTAGGTCTAGTATACAAATTTGTATAGATGAAAATCTATAAAATTGTCCTAAATCAACCAACTATACCCTAAACACTAAATAATTAACCCTAAATTATGACCTATTTGAGCTGGATGAACCATGAACTAGTCCCAAATCGGTAAAAAAACCATGAATTAATCCACTCAATTATTAGATACATTCATCAATTATAGAATTTGGTTAAAAATTAAAGTTTTTGCATCTATACAAATTTGCACACTAGACTTTGTCTTATTCCATATGTCTGTGATTCAATGTTTGGACCAGGTAGATCTGTATAATTTCTTAATCTAATTCTTGTCAAATGAAAAAATTCTCTTAATTTAAAGTTGTTTCAACCATTTCATCTGATCATTAAAAATTGGTAAAATAAATAATAATAGTAATTAATTAAAAAAAACTCCACGAGCATTTGAGCCCATTAATATTTGAGATTTGCTAATTAAATCCAGCCCATTTTGATATGCACCGCATTTACCAACCCGGCCAAATTAGACGGATCACCCATCGCCGCCGGTCATGAGGATTTAATGGCGGCGGAGCATCGCTGGAGTTACGAAACCGGTGGCGGCCGCCGAGAAAACTTCCCAGGATCTCCCGGAGTTGCAGTACTTACAAGATACACTCAGGTCCTTTATCATCTGCAATCATGCATAATTGTGAAAACTATATAGTTGAGCACTTGTAATTTTAAGATAATATGATGTTGTGTTTTTGCTTTTCATCAAAATGAGAAATCGAGCAACTTCTTTGTACTCAACCCCTTTTGATATAATCGAAATGCTGCATTTTTGGTGTTTCAAAACAGTAATAAACAACCAATGTGGTGAAAATTCAGCAGATGTAAAGAGAGATTCATATAACATGACTGTGGAAATGCCACACAGAGAATCAACCGAGTTAAGAATTTAGCTAAGGCATTTGATTTTGCTTGATCCATTTAGCATCCATTATCTAATTTTCAAGACAATTTTATTCAAATTTTGAAGAGATCATACATCAGGTAGAAATTTGTTCTTCAAAAAACATCACTTAGAGCAATGTATACCAACTCCATCTTACTTGGTAAGATATCAGATACTATCAAAATCAGTAAACACAAAGGAGAAAATTTGTTCTGCTGAATAAATGAAACTGAATACTTAATAAACTGTTGCTCTGTGAAGTGTTGCAAACTCGACTTCTTCTGCTGTATCTGCAGATATATTGATCAAATGAAGTCACTGTTTGGTATTAGATAAATTAGAATGTGACAATCTCAGAGAAGAGAATCTGATCTTGATGGCAATCTCTTGAAGAAATTGACAGGTACTGGTGGCAACTTGTATCTGAACCGTGGATGGCGCAGTACGTAGAGCCCGATTATCAGCGCAACAATCTGGAAAGGCGTAATGTACAGTAACACAGCCCAGAAAAACGAAAACATGGTAAAGATGCCTGTAGCTCTAGGGTCCCTCCAGCTTAGCAAACAGAGTACTCGTTCCGCTTGTGTCGCCATATCAGCTGACACTGTTTGAACTCTTCCAGCAACTGTTCGTAGCCTGTCGTATCTCCTTCTCAAAGTGTCAGCTGATCTAGAAATTGGGGTTGGGAACTTCTCGAATTCTTCCTCAAGTTCATCCGGCTGAGTGGTGTCAGCTTGAGAAAGGGTTGCATCCATGTGGGCCGGATGTCTCGGTTTTAGACGATAGTTCCATAAGCCGATTGCGAAGAGGTAGACGAAAAAGGTGGGAAAGATCAGCTCAGGGTAACATACAAGAATCAAGAAAAGCATGTGGACTAGGATTGTGGTGAGGGGGTTCTTCCATTGGCAAATGCCGTTGAACCAGGCGGAGACATTTTGGACAGCGTTAACCACCAGCATCAGGCGGTGGAAGTTGGCTTTGCTGCGCCGGAGGCTGAATATGTGGTAATCTGTATCCACCATGTAGTCGATGATTTCTGACCCGAGAGGAGGCTCAGCCCTGGCTAGCTTACTGGAGACGACGGTTATTGCAAAATGTCGGAGCAGATCTATGTGCTTTATATGTATCGGTTGGTTGTAGTGCATTTTGGGGAGCAACGGCTTTCCGTACTGTGCCACCATGTGGACCCACGCGGTGCAGGTGAACCGTATCGCCAAGTGGAGCTCCCCGTTTCTCTTCAATCCAGAAGGCGTAAGGACTAAGAGAGGATACGCGTGGGTGTAGACGCGATCAGTCTCTAAAGTCGAGAGACGAATCCTCACCTTCCCTATCCTCTGATCCTTCCCATCCTGGCCGTTGATATGACAGTTGTCGAAAACAGCAAAGGTGATCACCGTGCAAGAATCGTAGACCTCCCACGTGTACTGCTCGTTCCAAAGTGGATGCAGATTGCCAAGAAGTGTTCTTGTTCGAACCCATTTGTTCCCGTATTTCGCCACACAATAGGCGTCGGTTTGTTGGCCTTGTTTTCCTTTCATTGGTGAAAGATTCCGAGCGCCCAAAATCCCAACTTCAAGGTACCCAACGTTTGGCTTCCGCAATTGACCAGCTGCTGGTTGAAGATCGCTAGCGAAGTTTATCGACTCATCAAGAACGTGGTAACCGCAATCTAAGCTGAGCCGAAGAAAAACTCTGCTGGCAAACTTATCCTTCTTCTGATCAACTTCATTCCCGGCCACATTAGTCTTCTGAAGAACGTACCACAGAGCATCAGTGGGCTTAGTGGTTTTGATCCTCTGTGGTACGCTCTTTAGTGGTATGTAACACCTCCCGATCACCTCCCCGTTCGCCGCATTATCCTCCACACTAACGACAATATACTCATTAAAAGGCTCGGACGCTACATACATAAGCTCTTGATTCCACTCCGGATTAGTGCTCTTCGACAGAGCAGCCCTCGTCGTCCTTCCTTGACCTCCAAGCTCGATTCTCACAATCGGGTCAGGCGGGCGTGAACTGTCAGACGGGACAAGATCCTGAGCTGCAAGGACGTGGACTCTGAGGTAATACAGTCTAGGGGTGTAATAGACTTTTGATCTTGTGGTGTTGAGGTTATCCTCACTAACGCTATAAGCGTCGGAGTGCCACGCGCCGGGGAAGGCCTCGTCAGCTTGAGTCCCCATCCAAATGGCAACCATGATGTCCCCTCTTTTGAGCAGCCCACCTTCCTTATCCAACAGCTTGAACCATTGAGGAGCGAGTGGGCTATCGGGTGGGACCCGCGTAGGAACGTCAGGCACCTCAAACGTGACTTTCCCGACGAAATCATCCTTTGAAACGTCCTTATCCTTGACGGTTATTTCAATCAAACTGCTCTGCAACCGCTCCTTAGAGAAGGCGAAAACTCTGTTCCAAACGGGGCTTTGGTTCTTCTCGAAGTGCTTAGTGACGCCTTTGTAATTTCCGACTTTCACCTCCACGTAGGGGTCGAGACTCCCCGTAACATCCTTCACCGGGAGATCCATCGCCTTCACGACGCTAACGTACAAGAAGTTCATGGGCTCCACCATGTCATACATGCTTGCAGTTTTGTCCCTCCCCCAATAGCCCATTCTTGCTGCTAAAGGCGGCGTTGTTTCAACCACCCCGCCGTACTCTGGCCCCTTCTCCCCCGAGAAAAGCATATGCAATAAAGACGTCGTTGTTGTAGCCTTGGAAAAATCAGCCCGGGGCTCAATGGTAACAAACGACGAGGATGGAGCAGAGGGGCCGCCTCCCCCTCCCCCTCCTCCTACAGCGTAAAACGTCCTCGTTTCTCTTTCCTTCTTTCTGATCACCCTGTTGCTCTTTTCATGGCTTTCCTTATCATTATTAATCTCAACAGAACTCCCATGCACAGCATGCACTTTCAAGGCGATGTCGCCCTTTACGTGAGAGAAGATGCCTCTTTTATCAAGAGGGTACCTTTGAACAGCTGCTTCTTCCTCAGAGAAAGGGACGGACGTGGCTGATATCCGAACCTTTCCTAGGAAATTCTTGTGATGCCCCTGCTTGTTGTCGTTGTACATAAAGACCTCGATTGTTTGGGTGGACAGAAAACTCGGGTTCTTGACATTGAACTCGAGCTTTTCGTTCCAACTAGGGTTGAGACTTTTGTGCTTAGTCGAGCTTCTTTTGCGTTGCCCTTCGAACTCGACTTCTACAAAAGGGCTTGCACTCCCATGACCATCTTTGGGCATCAGGTCATTTGCATCAATAACTTCAACAACAACTTTGGCCATTGATTAATTCTTGTAACAACTTACAACTTCTTTTTTTTTAGCTGGTACTTAGAGAAAGAGAGAGAGGGCTATGATTGTCAAAAGATGGTCAAGAAAGAAGATGGAGAAGAAGAATAGGCAGTGGAAATGGCATTGGTTTTTTCTTGCAAGAAAAACTGATAAGGAAGATACATTTGTAACATGTTGCAAGAATTGATATTATTTTTTTAATGGGTATCACTTTTGAGGATCTGTGTTTTTTTAACAGATTCATTTCATGCAAACTTACAGAAGTAAACCAAAAATTTTATTCTGCCCCTTTTGTTTGGAATTGCATTACTTTTCAAGAAAATAGAGACATTTTTTTTCTCATTCATTAACCAATTATTGTGTGTTATGGTTTGAAAATGAGATAAACCCATATGTGCACTTTTGAGTTACCTTAAATATCTCGTCTCTAATACTCGAGATTTTGCTCTATGATTTTAATGCAATTATACTTTATAATACTCGAGATAATGTAAAAATATAATGTGGGACTAGAGTAACTAAAATTTATCTTGTTTTTATTTCCTAAAATCGAAATGACTAAATTGTCATCTGGCTGCATATGATGCCATTGATGGTCCACAAATATACTGCAAAGCTTTATTGAATGATGAAATTCTTTCTTTCAATAGTGGCTTTATTCTGCCCAACTTTTGATCTAATTTATTTATTTTGTCTTGTTGCATGGAACCTTTAAAAAGATAACAGTGTGGTAAAGTAGATCCCCCTTAGCTTCACAAAATTATTCTGTTTTTCCTCTACAACTTTGCAAATTCTTCAACTTGTAATTCCTCTTTTATAATATAATAAGTCTTTATTCAAAAAATTAAAAAATTATCCCAACCGCCCAAATTCAATAATTTATTGTAGCTGCTTTTAGTTATTTAATAATTAAGAATTTGATGGTATATAGCTGCTTGGAATTTCGTTCAGCATTTGAGAATATCATGCATATGAGTTTTAACAATCCAAACCATACTATTTATGAATTGAATTATATATATAAATCAAGGGTTCACATCGATAAAATTGAGAGTTGGTTGATAGGTCCAATAACTTTCTCTATTTGTTTTGTCCAAAAGAAAATATATATTTTTGTTTTAAGATGGCATGACAATGTACTAAACGCCACATAATTGGATACTTGGATAATAAAAAATTTATTTGTGTAATTTGTCTTTCTAAAAGATAGGAGTATTTCTTAATATTTATGCAAAAACTCTTTATAATTGGTATATATAGAGGGAGTAATATATATAGAATTTTATGGAGGTTCATTATTTAATATTTGTAATGGGCTGAAAAATATAGGTGGAAAGAGAATGATTCCTATGTTTTTGTTTTGTAGAGAAAAATGCATATAGCAGCCGCACATGCCAGCGTTTGACTTTCGTTTATTTCAGAAGTCAAGTAAGTTATAACTTGTAATTAATTAATAAATAAATAAATGTAATAGCTTTCAGCATTCGAATAAAATAAAGGGAACTCTGCAAGGAGTTCTGATTTTTTGGTATACAGATTCTGTCAGATCCAAATTCTAGTAAGTTATTACAACTGGTTATTGCAACTTTCAGGCTATTATTTTACTTTATGTACTAATTTTAAAAGAAGAATTCAATAAATAAATAAAATATATTAAGCTCGATAAAACAATATGAGAGTTTTAAAATGCATTTTGCCCAACACGAAGTAAGAAAATCCTAATGGATATATATATATATATATATATTACATCATAGTATTTTTTCATTTTAATAAAGAATAAAATAAAAGTCTTGTACTTCACAAGAGTTATGCTTCTTTGTTAGGTTGAACCGAATGTTCATCAAGGAAGTACATCATTTGACAAATCAAACTAACTTAATTAAGGCCGCGGCTATTGGCACTCAAATTTTGCTGAATACACTCATTTTACAGAATCTTACAGTTGTAAGTGATGATACAATATGCTAAAAAATGTTATACATAGGGTATATGTAGCAAAACCTCGGGAAAAACAAGAAGCATCATGCTCATAGATAAAAGGACCATCAAGTTACTTACTACCAAAGGTAAGATATGGTCAACTATGGGGTTGTTTACAATCTCTACTCATTGGAGTAGAAGTGCTTTTTTTTAAAAGTTGGTTTGACCCAACTTTTAGAAAAAATAAGCACCTCCCACTTGTGTTGTAAAACACACCCCATATCTCTCTATACCCAACTAGCATCACATGTGCAACACACAATTTCCCCACATATACGTACACGGCATAATACATTTGAACGTATATGTATTTGGCAGGTATCGAATAAGCATCACAAGCATTTTAAGGCCGTATAATATGATCTATGTGCTTATTATGCAGCAACACCTATGATGATGATGGTAAGGAAAAGACACATCATGTTTCATGATGAACACTAATGGCCATGATTAAAGCAAGAACAAATTAAGATAAAAGAGAATAATACTATATCCCCTGTTTCAGCTGTTCTGGCACTAGAGGAAGCAAAATTCCTTTGGATTAATCATCTTTGTGATAAAAGGTGGAAAAGGTAGAGAATATGAGTGCCAAGATTTTGTCTGAATATTCATTCAACTTTTTTCATTTAAATGCAAAAAAAGATTCTTCAATGGATAATTGCTACACTCACTTTCCATGTGGTCCTATACATGGCATCTCTCTTTTCCCTGATTCCAAAGTGCATGTAGGGAACGCTAAGTCACAAACTTTAAACGGGTCGGGCCTACGGTGTTGGGCCCAAAACTACTTCATAACAAGTCCATTGGACCCAGCCCATAAATTTTCTATACCTGCAATGAAATCTTAGAGCCTATCTAGATTGACTTCCACACTTCACAATACACAAACTAATCAGCAAGATCAAAAGGGCATTTCATAGACAAAAATATCGAACGCAGTAATGTTTCCTATATCTATAATCAGAAACAGAAATCCCATATAAAAAAGTTCAGTAATCTATTAACTAAAAGGATAAAATTTGTTGACCTCTTGGAAGAAAACTACTTTCAAGAATTGAAGGCTAAAATCCAATGCATAATCGACTCCTTTAAATTAGGTTAGGAAGCCATAAAAGTAATCGATCTTCTTTAAAGAACCTGTTTGTAGCCAAGCTGGAAGCATTCTAATCCTCCCTCTGGTTCCTTCCTCTTCATAGATGCTGCATACCAAGCTTCTTGATGCATTTGTTGGCCCATTGGCGAGCTCTTAGGAAAAAACGGAAACTGTCTAGGATTTTCCAAATTGCTTCCATTTACCCACGAGTTGTCTTCAGTTTTTACGTCAAAAAAATTGGAGATAGAAGCTGGGATATGGCTAGTGTTCTGTTCGTGAACAACCTGTTGAAGATGAGGGGCGTTTCCGTAAAATCTCGTGTAGGGCATGGATCCTGCACCGAAATGAAACGGATCCTTGTATGAGTAACCATGAGGGGGTTGTGTTGAAGCTACTCGTTGCATCATATTTGGAGCCCCTGCCAGAGTATGATGAATGTTTCCTAAATGCCTCATAGTATTCAAATTAGATAAATAATCATGGCTGGAAAAATCAAAATCCTGTCTTCCTGGATCTGAAATCTTGTTTCCTTGGTGTAGCCAATGAAGTTCGTTCGATTTCTCTGCTACTGATGTAAGAGAATTCGAGTTTAAGTCAGCTTGATTCTCAGATTTTTTTGGAGTTAACTCATCATTAGCGTCATAAAGGCAGTTGAGATCAAAGAGGCGTTCGGTTTGTTTCGAGTCGACTTCTGAGTGAGAATCTTGTAACACCCCATCATTATCATCTTCGGCGGCAACATTGAGGTCAAACCCTGTAGAACAGAGTTCGTCTTTTGGCACGTGATCTGTCGAACGTGTTGAATTCTTGGAAAGAGAAGCAGGACGAAAAGCACTAGTTTCAGCGGACCCCTTCCAACCCAACCCACCTTCGAACTTCAAAGGAATCCTAGGATGGCCGATCAGTATCGCAGCTTTGGCTACAACATGTATCACACTATGTGAAGATACAGTTTCACCAACTGGTTGAATATAATCATCCAACGTGTTCGTATTAATGTCTTCATTGAGATCAAATCCAGCAAAAGATTTATCCTGATCCTTAACAGCATATTTGCTCGGTTCTTTCACCCAAAACTCACCATTCTCAACTGTTTCGCCTTTCGTGGCCAATGCATTCTCAACTTCCCTTAGAATTTCGCCCGTTTCTTCTCTACAGTGAGTACTCTCTGCAGTTCTGCCTGTGCAATTAAAACTACTGTCTAAATTATCATAACTGGCTGAAACCTTCATGCTATTCCTTTCTTTTGCATTTTTAACAGCCTTACTAGCAATCTGAGCAGATATACCCGATTCAGAACTGGCTGTTACTACAGGTTCTTCAGGGCTTCGCTCATTAGAACTATCCATTGAGCTCCCACAATTCCTGAATACGTGAGCTTCTTTGGAGGTTTCCTGATTTGATAAAGAAACAGGAAGCACAACCGGTAAAGAGTTCGAACATGAAGATTCAGTCCGTTGCTGCGAGGTCATTGTATTTAGTCCATCTTCCGCAGCATTATGCCTCCCATTCCCGAGGGGCAAATTCATTTCTACACTAATTTCACTCTTCACTGATGTCGGCTGTGTAGAAGCGCCTCCTTCTGATGATTGCATATCAGCTTCATCACATTTCGATCCATATTTACTCTCATCAAAACTTCGTTCACCACCAGATAATTTTGATGACGAAATCCTGGTTTTCATGTTTCCTAAATCATCAACACCTGCATAATTGGGATGAGAATAAACTTTTTGAACTCAAGAAATGATATAGCGTCACAAATCACAAGTCTCACCCTTTAGCTCAGCCTCGTTCGATGGTAGCCTTAGTATCAAGAATGAGATGATATCATAATCACACTTCAAATGCCTACCAACCCGACAAGAAGTTACCACGATAAGGATGTCATTTTAACTCTACTGATACTGCAAGAAAAACAAGCTTCTATCATCGACATATCAAAGTAAAGAATCGGGAACAGGGGAGCTACTGATCATTACTCTGATCTCTTCATTAAAGTAAAGCTAAACAGTTAGACCATTTATTACTCCAATCTCTTAAAATGTTTCTAATAAAACCAGTGTGTATTTGGGAATATGTTTTTCAGCCAATAAAATTCAGTATCTCTCTCAATAGGCAATATTTCAACTTTGATATTTGGAAGATGATTTTTCACAAGGAACAGCAGCCACATGAATAATGAATTAAGTTCAATCTAATGGAATAAAGCCAAGAATTGTGATTCAAATAAGGGAAGTTAAAGGGTTCGCTACAAGAAACACGAAACCACTTTTCTGATGTCAATCTTATAGAAGAATCGCCTACATTTCGCAAGTGATTATACTATTCTAACAAAACTAGTCGAACATATCACCGCTTACTAGCTCAAAAATTGCATTACAAGATACAGGAACAAGAATATATAAAGCAAGTCTCAACCAAATTGAAGAAAAAAGGAGCTAACAGAAGAAAAGGTTAAAAAGACCCTTGCATCCTATTTCATGAGCACAGAAAACAGCATAATAGAGTAAACAGGGTATCTTCATCAGAATTTAAAAAGGCACATAAATGCCAAATAACACAGATCTGCAAGAAAAGAATACAATCAACACACTTTAACAGATGACCGCATAGGAATCTGAACAAAATCTTGAAACAAAGTGGCAAAAGCTTGAAATTCGAAAGAATAAAATTCTTGAAACCTAAACAAATCACTCATACAAAAAGCAACAAACAAATAAACCCACAAAGAAGCCAGACAGAGAAATTCAAGAAACCTAGCAAAAACAGGAAGAAATAAAATTCAAAACCCAATCTGGAAAAAGAAAGCCAAGAATTCACCACCCCACTTGCACAAACACAAAAGAACTGCAAAATCAACATTTCCTGCAATATGATCAATTTTAAGGTAGGTGAAAATTGAAAAACCTGAGACGAAGCATAAACCTTGGAGAGAGCAAATCTTCAAAAAGAAAAATTGGAAAAAAAGAAAAGTAGCCCAGATGAAAGTCAGACGAAAATACACTAAAAACAACACAAGAGAATCAATTCACTGCTTCTCAAATGTGGGCAGAAAAGAAGAGATCTATACCAGAGAGGCAGAATTGCTTGCTTGCAAATGTGTTGATTGAAACTTGAAAAAGATGGGTGGGGTACGATAGCAAAGTCCAGTGTGTGTGCGCGTCAGAATCAAGGAGCAGAGATATGTGTGAAGAGGGGGAGGGGGGGGGGGGGTTGGGGCCCACGGAGACTGGTGGTTCCCTTTATTTGTTTTGGTTTTGTGCCTGACAGCAACTGAGGGGGGTTTTGCGTATAGTGTCAGGTGGGGGCCCACATAGTACTCGCTTGGGAATCATCAAAAATAAGAAAGAATGAGGTGAATGGGTGACTTGAGAGGTGATATGTGCCTATGACAAGACTATTTTTTGGTTTAAAAGCTAACTAGTAATGAATAGTTCATCTGAATTTACGTTTGTGTCATAAGTTTTTAGTACTCCTACTACTTTTCCAAATTTAAATAATAATCGTATTCTATAAAAAAAAACATAAAAATTAATAATCATATTGACAATGCAATGTTTTAGGAGTAAGAATTAATTTTAAAATAATTAATTCTCTATTCGTCTCATACTTATTTTACCTATTTAATTTCAGTATAAATTTTAATGTGAAATTTATTTATTAGTATTTAAAATGATAAAATGATTTTTGATTGAAGATATTGTAATTAGTTTTACTTTATTTATTAAAGTATAAGGCATTTTGTAGGGTAAAAGTGATGACATGAGATATAATTTTGAAATTTTGGAATATAATAATTGAAAAATGAGTAAAAAGGGTAAACAAGTATTTGACATACCGTTTAAAAAAATAGATAAACAAGTATGAGACGGGGAGTATTAATTAAGTAAAACACATTAAAGAGAAGAATTTTTTATCTCAAATAATTGTTATTTTGTAATTATGTAGGAGAAATAAATATCGGATAGTATCAATTTTACTCTTACATTTATTTTTATAATAATATGTATTGAATGATTATGTAGATAAATGAGAGAGTAAAACACATATATTTTAATATTCTTTAGTATTTTCTAATTCTTGTGAAAAACCTAAAACTACAAACAAAATGAAATGGGGGCAGTAATTGTTTTTTACGAAATAGTAATCATTATACTAAATTCTTAGTTGCGGCCAATTTTTTAATAAAACATTTTTACGTCAGACCAATTGTAATGCGTATTTATAAGTGTGGATAGCTCAAGTGATTAGAGCTTCACCACCTGAGACCTTGAGGTCCCGAATTTGAGACACGGAGAGGAAATATTTATTTTCTCTTGTGGTGGTCTCCCTCTTGTTGGGTTGCGGTTCCGGTTGCGGTGCGGTGGCGGTTCCGAGTTGCAATTTCGGGTGGTCCCTCTCTCTTGCGTTTGGTTGCGGTTCCCGGTTGCGGTTCCGAGTTGCAATTTCGGATGGTCCCTCTCTTGTGGTGATTGTAGTTCCGATCTACAACAAAATTAATGGATATTGTCATCTGTCCGGTGGTAGAAGAAATTATTGTAATGCGTATCTTATCCTTAAGAACTATCGCATGTACAATTAATCAAATTAAAATGTGAAAGAAAATCTAAAATTTTGATACAAGTTCAATGTTCAATAATATTCGTTTGACCCCTTTAGGATGAAAACATTTTTTTGTTGTTGCATGTGCCCACATTTTAAACCTCTATTTTGGACTGAAACTCTTTAATATTTTAAATAAATTGGAAATTAAGAAAATTGTTTTGAGTGGGATTATTGGATGAGCTAGTGTTTGTTACAACTTTTGAAGACACTCGAGTCTCGACTTAGTGTGTCTAAGAAAGTGGTAAATATTGTAATTATTTTTTTGACAGGGTAAATATTGTAATTATCATATCAAAAGAATAACTGTTTTTGTATTATACTAAAGTTAATAATATTAAAATATAATACCCTTCAAAAAAAATATATTAAAATATAATATTTTAAATGCGCATATATGTGAATAAGAATGAGTTAGTTGGATGGTGGAGGCCTAGGGATGGCAATGGGCAGGTTTTAACCGAACCCGACACGAATCCGTCTCGGATGGGGCGGGTTAAAATCCGATCAAACGAAAACCCGACGGATGCGGGGCAGGTCATGATATTAGGCAAACCTGCCCCGTAACCCGCCCCGTATATATATAGTACAATATATATTAAATGTATTAAGTAATAATGCAATAGTAGTTTAATAAGATAACAATACTATAATAAGAAAAAACAGTATAATAAGATGTTTATTTTGATGAGGTATGTTTGATTAATGAATAATGAGTAACTGCAGTCCCTTTTGTGCTCTCTTTAATGTGAGATCGATTATGATATTATGTATTTTTTGTTTGTTTTAATTTGATGGTTCTAGTTTATGTTTTATTTTTTAGGAACGATATGTATTTAAAAATGACATGTATGAAATTAGGAGTACAAATTAAAAAATAAAGGGAAAACAAAATTAAATATGCAGGGCAGGTAGAGCGGGTCCAAAAAACCCGGCGAGGCGGGACGGGTTTCGGGTTAAGGGAAAAAATGGCGGGGCGGGTTACGTGTTTGGCCAAACCCGCCCCGTTGCCATCCCTAGGTGGAGCCTATAGATAAGCAAATTATTTAAGAGGTCTGTAATAAGGAATTGTGAGAAAAATCTTATTCGGGCAATTTGATACACAAACATGGTAAGTTCCTATAAGAATATAATTCAAAGATTCTTTATGTTTGACAATACATAGGACTTGGGAGGCAAATTTTTTTTAAAGTAGTATAACTCAAAAAATCAATAATTCATATGCTTCTATGCTTGATTGTTTGATTAACTATCGGTATTTTTAGATGGATTTTTATTTCAAAATAATTTTCATTTTACACTACATAAGAAAATTAAATGATCCTATTTTTTTTTCTTCTACTTGTTTTTATGATACTAGTAAAACGAACAATTATTTCACATTTTTTTGTCGTTTAAAAATATTTCACACGAATTAAAAAATTACTTAACATCAATAAATATATGTATAATGTGTCATTTTTACCCGTTAATTTACCTACATGATCTTAATGCATATTATATGAATGTGAATATAAGGGCAAAACTGAAATATGACATTTAATTATCTTGAATTAGTGCAAATGACAATTATTTTTGGACAAAAAACCTTTTCTAAAAAGACAAATAAATGGAAGAAAATGAATAACACTATACACATATGTACCAAATACACCGTGCAACTCAAATGTGCAACTTGTTTACAAACTTTCAACTTGTTTACATTGAAATGTTCAATTTGTATTATACTGAACAAGATGAACATTTCATGAAAACAAGTAGCACATTTAAAAAATGTATTTAAATTGCACGGTACACCTGATATATAGAAAATCTACTCTTTTAGTATTATTTAAATATTTTCTTAATTCCCTGTCAAAAAAAATTATTTTCTTAATTCTTGTCATGAAGTAAATATCGATTAAAATGGGAAGATAGATGTAGGTTCTTGAATAACAATAATTATTGGGCATTTAAGAAACAAGCAATCTCTCTCTCTCTCTCTCATTGAGGAAGAGTGTGGGGACTTAGAATTGATTAATTAGTGAGATGAATAGGAAAGTGATGTTGACCCTTATTTATTTATGTTGGTCTATAAGTACACAATAAGATTCAACTACAAGACATCATTTACGAAGACATTTATTAATTGAGTAGATCTAGTTTACAAATTTATATAGATGAAAATCTATAAAATTGTCCTAAATCAACCAACTATACCCTAAACACTAAATAATTAACCATAAATTATGACCTATTTGCGCTGGGTGAACCATGAACTTGTCGGGTCGAGTGAACCATGAACCACTCAATTTTGTATTACAATCATCAATTATAGAATTTGATTGAAAATTAAAATTTTTGCATCTATACAAATTTGCACACTAGACTTTGTCTTATTAATAAGTAGTGGTCATAAATTTAATGAATCATTTCTTCTGTGCATCCATTATTCCATAGTTGGATAGATATTCCCAATATAGGCCCTTTCTTGCCAACATTCCTTCACAAGACTCAGTTTCTTGTTTCCATTCATTTTTTGGACACAAATGTTGCAATGCTGAATCCTTGTAACCCACCCACCTCATAAAAATCACACATTTTGTTTTCTTGCATTCTAGGAACCTCTCATTCATCACTATGTATCACTCTGTTTGGTTACCAAGAAGTAAGTAGGAAGAAATGTGATCGTTTGTATAAAAATTCCGAAAGAAATCAACAAAAAATGTTTGGTATATAACATTAGGGTGCTGCTAAATGGTAGGAATCACCCCGGGGTGAAAATGGTAAAATGACTTAACTACCTTTAATGAAATTGTGATAATTTCAATTTTGACGAATCAACTATACCCTAAACATTAAATAATGAACCCTAAATCATGACCTATTCGGGCCAGGTGAACCATAAACCAGTTGGGCCGAGTATAAAATATTTCATTAAGGGTATTAAGATAAATTTACTCATCTAAAGGATGTTCACCCGGGGTGAATCACCCCATTTAGCATTACCCATAACATTATAATGTCCAAAACAAGACTAAAACAAGCATGTAAAGAATCTGGACTATTAATCCAAAGTGCTATCATGACAAAATCCAAGAGGGCCAATTGTTCAAGATCTGATTCAAGAAGGATACAAGAAAGATAGGAAACCTCCCAAAAGAACTCACGAAAAAGAAACCATTTCTTCCTCTTTTAGTGTGGGCTAGGTCTTGTATGCACCTAGATGCACTGTGCATTCATAGTGCATTTTGAAAACGTGCAATTTGTTGTACTGAAAAATGCAACTTATTTACACTAAATTGTACAACTATTAATATGGAAAAATAGTGGCACGGTACAGTGTAAATAAGTTGCACTTTTTATTATAACAAATTGTACGATTCTAAAATGCAATATGAGTACACGGTGCATCTGGGTGTATATAAGACTCACTCTTTAATGTGTGGAACACAATGCACTAAAACCTTGCTGGATATTGTACTGCAGGGTAGCATATTGGGTACCGCAAGAACCCCTCGGCTATAATCGCACCTAAGATACAAAAAGCCTTTTAGTGCAAAATCTTCTACCAAAACTACTCCTAGCATATAATGCATCTCCTATGATTACATTATTATGAAACTTCATTTGATTCAAGAGTGAAGTGTGAATTTTTGGATCAAATCGCTTAAGGTTGCGTCTGGATTGAAGGATTTGAAGTGTAAGCTTTTAAAATAAAGGGAAAATCTCTCAATTGAACATCCCAAATTATGAAGTTCATATTCATTCCTAAATCCTCCAATCATCGGGAATTAATCTGAGCCCTTGAGCTAAGCTCTACATTTCAATAACCAAGTCATTCAATAATTCATAATAAACATATCAACGATATTGAAATCACTCCATCAATCTCACAATTTGGCAAAATCAAACACAAATACATAGAATGCATCTCCTATTATTAAATTATGAAACTTAATTTGATTCAAGAGTGAAATGTAAAATGTAAATTTTGGACCAAATCCCTTTCAAGTTGTGTTTGGATAGTCGAAGGATTTGAAGTGTAAGCATTTAAAATAAAAAAAATCAAATCCACCCAAATCCCTAAATCCAAACATCCCAAAATCACTATGAATTTCAAAGTCATTCCTAAATCCTCCAATCTTCAAGATTCTACATTTCAATAACCAATTCATTTGATCATTCATACGATAGACATATCAAAGATATTGAAGACACTCCATCAATCTCACTACTCGGCGAAATCAAACACAAATGCATGAAGAGAAGTATGAGCAAATCATAGCATAAACTTAAAGAAAATAAAATCCACAGAAATTTACTTCAAATTAGTCCAAATTAAAAGAATAAACTTACATGATGGTGCATGGCAAAAACAAGAATTATTCAATACGCTCCACTTAATTTCACAATTTTACAGAAACATTAGCATTACCTTGAAAAGATTGATTCTTGAAAAAACCCAAATAAAATGACGATAAAATAGGTTTATTTTGTGTGAATCTTGATTTTTGTAATACCAAAGTGAAGAGCTCGATCTTACTTGATATGATGGGGACCTGATCAACGGAACAGCTGGGCCAAAAAACTTGGGCCAGAGCCCAACTTTAGATCCGTTAGACTTTTTATTATGGCTTTGGGTCTTTGATACTAGCTTAAGCCCAATCAGCCCATCTCCAGCTTCCAAGTAGTCTGATTTAAATTGCAGCACGAGTCTTGTACCTGAGATCAATGTTTTCATAACCGAACCGGACTAGCCACCGATTGGTGGTTCAACCGGTCGGACCGGCAGTTCAATCGGTGAGATAATCCCTGCCAATATTTTTTTTAAATATATCCTATGTAACATATAAAAAAAAAAATTCAACATATTGGCAGTCAAATTATTGAATAATATATCCTATTGTTCTAAATCAAACAACACCAGCTTGCCATATATTCCCAATTGAAAATGTAAACTAAATGATAACAGAGGGGATAAATTAAGACAAAATGAAAGGTAGATATGGCAGAAGCACCTGCTCACAAAGAGGAGTGTTGAAAACTCTATATTTGCCAAAAACATAAGCACTAAACAGCCAAAAGTTAAACAAATAACAGAAACTAGCCTAAATCACACAAAGAAAAAAAATCAGAAAAATTTCATCCATTTCTAAGCTCCGTTATAAATATTAACGCCAACAACAACACCGAATCACAAGCAGAAGATCTTCAACTTAAAAAGAATTAAAATATTGAAATTAATGCTTAACAGTGGCGCTAATACCAAAATTCACTAACCATAATAAATCAAACACCAAAATTCAACTATCTTTGATTTAAAATTAATGAAGGGGGCAAATACCTGTTAGAGAAAAGGGAGAAGTTGACGGTGCGGAGACGGGGCAGCGGTAACAGCGGCGCACGGCGCGCGGCGATGGGGTGGCGGAAACTGGAAATTTGAGGATGAAATTAGGTTTTCCGATTCTGAGAATTTTCACGCTGAGAAGTGAGAACACTGAACGAAAATATTAAAACTTAAAAGTAAAAGTGTAAAACATTAGTAATTTAATAAAAAAAATTAGGGAAATCGGTTTTTTCCGGTTGACCGGTTGAACCGGTTATTGACCGATTAAATCTGGTTCAACCTTAAAAGCGGTTTTATACATATTTTTTAACCGGTTTACCGGCCGGTTCCCGGTCCAACCGGTTGAACCGGCCGGTTCAACCCGGTCACAAAACCATTGGCTGAGATGATATGATGAAAAATAATCTTGATTCACCTACCCCTTTTTCGTATTTTAGCGAGCGAACTGTTTATTAGTATATAAAATGATAAAATAATTTTAAAAAGAGTATGTCTAGTGTGAAAATTTTCATGTATGAAAATTTATAAAATTGCCATAAATTAACCACCTACACCCTAAACACTAAATAATGAACCTTAAATTATGACCTATTCAGGCCGGGTGAACCATGAATCACTTGGGCCGAGTGAACCATGAACCACTCAATTTTGTCTTACATTCACCAATTACAGAATTTGGTTGTAAATTAAAGTTTTTTCATGTATGAAAGTTTTCATACTATATTTTATCTTTTAAAAAAAGAGTATAATAGATATATCTCTCCTCTATTATATGTCTTTTTAAAAAATATTTTATCATTTTAAATACTAATAAAAAAAATAGATGCCTACTTTCTAACTCCTAAGTTCCTAACCCATCAAAAAATATTTGAAACTAATCTCAATAAGCCAAACTCGGATTCATTCACGGTTACAATCTTCGTAGCATTAAAGATCACACTACACTCATAAGGTAAAAATATGAGTAACACTTATGTGAATCCGTTCTATACATTAACTATATCATTGTTATATATAAATATTATTTAAAAAAATACTTCATTTTTTTAAAAATTATAATTTTTATATATAACCGTGTTAGTTTTTATGCATAACAATTATAATTTTTTTTTACATAATAGTAATATTAATAAAATAAAGTTCATCGTAAGCTCGATTTCAAATAAATTTTTGTTTAAAAATAATGTAGAGTTTACTTTAACAAAATATTCCAGAGAATTATTACTGTTAAAAATAAACTTCATAAATATAATAATTATTGTATTTATGTATATCAGCGATAGTAAATGTACATAAACATAAGTAGTATATTTAGAAAAATAGAGTTCACTATTAAACTCAGTCCACGCAAATTTTGTCAAGTTCCAAACTCGAATTATTCACGGTAACAACCTTCGTAGAATTAAGAACCACGTTAAACTCATATTTTGGAAAGAAAAATATCATATGTAATTTATAATACTGTTTTCAAAACCGGGTTGAACCGGCCGGTTCAACCGATTGAACCGGGAACCGGCCGATAACCCAGTAAAAAAACACTATATAACCGGATTTCAGGTTGAACCGGGTTGAACCGGTCAAAACCCGGTTCAATCGGAAATAACCGGTTTTTTTCTTTTTTTTTAAAAAATTAAATTATTAATTTATATTAAATATTTAGAATTTTAAATTTATATTCCTCTCACATTTTTCTCCAACACTTTCGATGTAGGATAAATGTATGAGGTGGGACAAAATTTATAAAATATGATATGAAAAGTTATAAAATATATATTTAAATTTTTGTAGGTGTATACTTATTTTGTTTTTTTAACTAAACATAGAAAACGGTTGAACCGCCGGTTGAACCGGTCCGACCGGTTGAACCACCGGTGGTCTGTCCGGTTCGATCACCTGTTCGGTTATGAAAACATATTTTATATAACTTAATTAAAATTCCAACACCCTTTTAAATAAAATAAAATCCAACACCTTAATTAAAGAGAGAGAGAGAGAAAGCAAAGGCAATAACTTGATTCAGAAGGCACTCTTTGCGCCATTGTAAGTAGTGGATAATCCTTTTATCAAAAGAGAAAAATAATTTATTTTTTTTTGACAGGAAAAAAGAGAAAAATAATTAAACGTAGTTGATAATGCTTAAACCACAAACTGACACGTATAATTCCGCACCAACATGCATGAAGCCACGTATCTGCATGTCCAAACCTCCTCATTACGTGTCCACTCACCACACCCCCATTACATAACATCTACAACTAACTCCCAAGATATCTCCAACTAACTTGTTAATCCACAGAAAATTTCCCAGATCCACAAAAAACAAAATGATGAACGCTTTGGAATTAGGTCTGGTTCTAACATCGCTTGTAACCGCAGGGTTTTTCACTCCCACCCCCGAAAACCACATAAAACCAAACGACGACGTTGAGAGAATTCCGTCTCATCTAAAAACTCGAGCTTGTAGAGAGGGTCGGGAATAATCTATTTATTTAATTTCCCTCAACACTCCCCCTCACTCGTGGGCCGAATTATTGCCTCTGCTCTCTGGAGAGAAGGCCCAACAGAGTGGACAATTTAAATGGGTGGAGTGCTTCCACGGGAATCGAACCCACAACCTGGGCTCTGATACCATGAGAGAATTCCGTCTCATCTAAAAGCTCGAGCTTGTAGAGAGGGTCGGGAATAATCTATTTATTTAATTTCCCTCAACAGACGTAATAGTGAAAGAGGGGCGGAGAGTTGTGGTGGTTAAGTACGAAAAAGATGAAGGAAAAACTAAAGTTTCCATCTCTCCCCCAGATTCTCATTCATTTGATCAGAATGAAGGGATTGCCGCAAAATCCAAGGAGAAATTGTCCCAAAAGTTTGAGGATGTGAAGGAGGGGACAAATGATGTTGCCTCGAAATCGAGGGAGAAATTGTCCGAAAAGATTGAGGATGTGAAGGAGGGGATGAAAGATGTTGCTGCGAAACCGAAGGAGAAATTGTCCGAAAAGATGGAGGATACGAAGGAAGAGATTCATACTAGGATTAGGCCTAGGGAGCTTGTGTGTGATGCTTATGGGAAGTGTAAGCATAAAATTGCTGGTGTTATTGGAAGGGCGAAGGAGGCGGCGGCGGAGGTGGCGGAGAAGGCGCACGAGGTGGAGGAGGGGGCGGCCGGGGCGGTTGGTGGGGCTATCAGAAAAGTTAAGGATACGGTCTCTGGTTCCGTCGAACAAGCTAAAGAAAGTTTTGATGATTCTGCAAAGAAAGCAAAGGAGAAAGTGGTCGAAAAGGCGAGTGGGGTTAGAGAGGAAGCTTCTAGAAGAATGGATGGAGCGAAGGAGAAAGCGAGTGGGATTAAAGAAGAAGCTTCTAGAAGAATGGAGGGGGCAAAAGAAGAAGTTTCCAGAAGAATGGAGGGGGCGGCGAAAGAGGCGATGAAAGAAGGGGAAAAGGAGCCAAGTGAAATCATGCGCCACGCGAGTGATGTGGTGGTGGAGGTATTGTACTACGTTTTCTCGGCGGAGACGGTGGCTCCAGCGACCGGAGTTTTGCATTTGATGGGGTTCGCGGCGGCGTACGGGATGTGCGTGTGGGTGACTTTTGCGTCGAGTCATGTGTTGGCGGGAGCGTTGCCTAGGCAGCAGTTTGCGATGGTGCAAAGTCGGATATACCCTTTGTATTTTAAGGCCATGGGGTATAGTGTGGGGATGGCTTTGTTGGGGCATTTGATGAGTCCTAGGAAAGTTTTGGGGACTAGGGGTGGGATTTTTCTAGGTTTTGATCTTGTGGTGGCGCTCGCGATGATCTTGGTGAATTTGTTCTACTTGGAGCCTCGCGCGACTAAGGTTTGCACTTAATTGCAGTTTGGTTGATTGTCAATTGAGTTTCGTGGTTTTGAATTGATTGATTTATTGAATTTGTGCCTATGATGATGCAGAGTGTTTTTTAAGTGGCTACTATGCAAGTTAATGTTGGTTGGTAATGCATACCGTTGATTAATTTCATTTGAATTAGGGCCATAGAGTAGGTAGTAGGTTGAAGACGCTTATGTGAGCATTTGTGTGGGACCATGGGATGTCTACTAGCTAGGTAGTAGGCCAAAGACGCTCAATTTTAGTGTGTGCGTAGGACCATGGGATGAGATACTTAATATCACAAAAACTTGCAAGATTTAACTCTCATTTTTGTTACAATTTTTTGTATCATTGAAGTGGTTAGAAATTTGTAATGAAAATGTAAAATTGTCTTGTAATTAGAGGATGGGGGATCTTTGTCTCGAATATTCCACGTTGGGCCGGGTATTTTTTGTTTAGACATGAGGTGTCTTTAAATTGCCCAAATTTAGAACTATGGTACTAAATTGTCACCTCACCTCGACTGTATGACCTTATTTATGGGGCCAACATTGCAATTTCGTCTTGTTGATTAGGCAAGACAATGTAAGCACAATGACTAAGCATAAATTTGTTACATTTGTACACGACTTTGTAGGTGATGCATGAGAGGATGAAGATGGAGAAGGAAGAAGGAACGAGAAAAGAAAGCCACGCCACAAAAGCAAGCTCAAGGGCTCCGGACTCGATTGCTAAAACTGCAGGCCGAGGAGTAGTGGAAAGAGGGAAGAGGGACGAAGCTAAGAGTGAAATGATAAAATTGAGCCTAACTCTGCAAAGCCTGAATTCTTATTCGTCCTTCCTCAATGTTATGACCCTCGTGTCGTTGACTTGGCACCTCGTTCGCCTGGGCCCACGTCTACACGCCGCTTGTTGATTGCATTTAATTACACCGTTTGTTCGTGTAAATATGGGGTATATATAGTTGAATTGTTGATTGGGGAATGTCAATGTGATGATGTTCATTAGGTCACAGATTTTGTTCCCATGACATCATGTAGATATAATGTCATCTTTGCTTATATCTGAAACATTAATTATCTTATGCATAATTATGCAAGTATTGCTGCCTCATGTTAATCTAGTAAAAACAGAGGTTGCCACCCAATACCAAAATTCAGGGGAAGGACAAAACTTGACTAGTGTACAACACCATAGGTAATAAATAAAGGACAAAAATTCGTATCATGCATAAGACGGAGTACAATTTAGCATAATTAAGGCCCACTCTTTTCAAAGTGTGAAAGCGTCAATGCCTAAATTACATTCCGTCTCATCGTGAAGCGGTCTCACGCAAGAGTCTCTAAATAAAAATGTTCAATATTGCAAAAAAGCATATATGACATCTCTCTTCGCAACATGGAAATGGGATCCCCTGCTGTACATCATGGTTTTTATACTGTACAACACGGGATTTGCACGGTTCTAATACTGCACAGCACCGTGTTGTACAGTAGGGGATCTATTTGCTCAAAACACCATTCATATATATTCCACCAAATTAAAGTATACTATGTCAAAAGAGAAACTTAAATACAAGTAACATTCGTTTAAACAAAGAAAATAATACTCCAACAAACTTGTAAAAATAAAAGCATCGCCTTAAACCTTACCTTCATCAAATGGTATGGTTACACAATTGTGCTCATGTCTTCCTTCTCACAAACCAATTCATTGAGGCTCCATTTGAACGAATGAATTTGAAATTCATAGATTTCACACACAAATTATCACTCTTCAATGAATTTATAAATCATGAAGAGAGTGAAGGGGGGAGAGGGAGGAAAGGGGTGGAGAGGAGGGATTCAAATGACTATGTTTTAATGAAGATTTGAAATCTCTTCATTTTAAATTAGACTCTCAGATCTAAATATTTATAAATTAATTGGAGAGTGATGATTTGTGTGTGAAATCCATAAATTTTAAATCCATCCATCCATCCAAATGGAGCCTAAAAAAGCACATTGCAATCCTTATTTTTTACAAATGGCCTAACAAAAGTTGCTATGTCTCTACTAATAAAGATGACGCTATCATACCAATCGAAACAGAAAGTCGAACAATTCCCGCCAAAATCCCTTTTGACGGCCACTAAAAGATCCCCATCGCCCTTAGCCAACCACAGCTGGTCACCATCATCCGTCGCCAATTTATGACTCCCCTCGCCTAAATCAAGCGACATACAAGATCCATCTTCAAAACTAAATCTTTTCATAACACCATTGTCGAATAGACAAAAGAGTTGTTCATTCATATATTGCATACCGCGGCACTCCTTCGATTCATTATCAAGGAACCATATCTGTCCATAAGTTAGCATCATCGCCTTCTCTTCCTCTTCCTCTTCCAAGTCCAACTTCCAAGTCCAACTTATATCTACGAATATAATTGACACCATATCTATGAATGTAATTAACACAAGGATGATGAACTTCATCACAGAAAAATATGGAAAATCCACCACAAAATAATGTCCATTCAAAGAGGGTTTTAACGAGTAATTTAAAGAGGGATTTTGATTTGACGAGGGTTTTAACGAGGGAACTAGTTCCTCTTTAAAATGCTAAACACGAGGGATTTAACGAGGGTTTACTGTGTCAGATTTAACGAGGGGAGAGGGGCCCTCGGTAATTAACGAGGGCAGATCCCTAGTCAAATATCCCTTTCCAGCTGTTTATCTAGGGAAGTATCCCTTACCAGCTGTTTTTCAATCCACTGCCTCTCCGCTGCCGCCCACGAACCTTTCCGGCCTGAACTTAATCGCATCCTCCCACACCTCCGGATCCCAACCCATATCCGCCAACATGAAATTCACCATTGCATCTTTCAATTCCACATCTCGCGACATCGTGTGCAGCAACACGAAGTGCCCCCGCGGATGCCGCCGTAGCCCTTCCAGCACCACTGCTTTCAGGTACGGCATCCTCTGTAAATCCTCCTCCTCCACCTGCTGCTCGCCGTCCGGCGACGGCTGTCCCACCACGCTGGTAATTTCTTGGTACAGCTTGTCATGAATTTGGGGATTTTTCACCAGATTAACTATAATCCATTGTAGGGAAGTGGCTGTGTTGTCAATGCCTCCGGTGAGGAATTCACTGCAGAGGCTTACGATTTCGTCTTCTTCTAGCTTCTGTTTTATTCGGGGAGATGTAGATCCGTAAGTGTATCAACTAGCGCCACTAGTTTATTGATGTTCTTGCGTTTGAATGCGGGATCTGATAATGGGAACCAACACTCTGTTTTGATTTTCACGCAATTGAACAAATGTCTTCCATCTTTTCCTTGAAGCAAGAGCGTGGCCCATTGTAATTGATATATACACAATGATAGTAGTAATGGGATAATATATAATTGGAACATAACAAAAGGCCACAAAAAATGGAGAAATAAGATAGTACAATTAAAAGAAGTAGGTGCAGGGGATTTTGAATTTGGCGAGGGCTTTGGCCCTCGTAAAACGCGTGCAGATTTACCGAGGTCGGTCAAACCCTCGTTAATTTCGGTCAATAGTTTGCCGAGGGAGTCAGGCCCTAGTGAATCTGTCAGGTCAAGTTGGCGAGAGAATCTTGCCCTCGTGAACACTTTGATGAGGGTGGATCCCTCGTTAAATCCCTCGTCTTTTTACGTGGGTATGTTTCCATTTTTAAATTTTTTCTTCGTTAAAATTCTCTGTAATGATGAGGGTTTTATTTTCCCTCTTTAAACGCCCTCATTAAATACACTTATTTTTGTAGTGATCGAAATCCCGAAGAAGTTGGATTGCCTGATGACAAGGTAGCAAAACAAGGTGTGTGCTCCATCCAAAACAACGAGATGAAGTCTTTGGTACAAGGGTTGTACAAGAAAGGCGACCACTTTTCTATGGTATTATCAAAATATGCAGCAATCAACAATCCTTGCTTTGAACCATAAACAAATACTTTACCCTTATTATCATTATTACAACTTCCCGTCTTCACGACTGTTGTCCAAGTTTTAGATATTTCATAAGAAACGACTGCTGTCCAAGTTTTAGATATTTCATGAGAATAAGGATCGTTAAAACCCTCTTTGAATGGACATTATTTTGTAATCTTCATTTTTTATCATACTATCTTTCGGTATATCCCAATCCTTGCAAACTGCACGGAACCATATTACGTCCACCGCAGACAGCAGTTTCCCGAGAATGATGGCTAGAATTTCTTGTGGAAGATCGGCCCACGGTACTGTTGCTTCTTCATTTTTCTTTGAAGTTTTATCGATTCTCCATGTATCCTAGAGGTGGGGGATTGCCGAGAGAGGGAACACAAGTGAAATTGAATTAGGGTTTGGTACGTACGGTTTTTAAGGGTATGTTTGTTTTGGACTTATAGTGGGCGGGAGAAATCATGGACTTTGAAATCTAGGATTTTAAAATCCTAATGAATAGTAAAATTGTATGTTTATTTTGAAATTTTATAGGGTAGGATTATATAGGATTGTAAAAAAGTTCATTGATTTGTATTATTATATTATAATAGTAATGATTGAGTATTATATTGGAAAATTGTGTAAAAGTAATAATATTATTATTAATGGGAATATGTGCAGATGTAGGGTTTATGTTAGGTTTAAATTGGACTTTGAAATCCTAATTTTAGTATTGTATTAAATGGGTATGTGGAATTGTAAAGTCCAAAGTCCGTCCAGAATAGTCTCAAAACAAACATGCCCTAATGGGCTGAGGTATATAAATGTTTCTTAGTTGAAAAAGTCTGAGCCTGCTATATAAATGTTTTTTTATTGGAAAGTATGGGCTGACACGTAAACTTTAGCTCATCTATTGGGCCTAAATGCATGTTTAAAGTCTAAGTATATGTATTAATGTTAGTGATTTTAAATTTTGCTTATTTTGTATTATCTTTAGCAAGATTTAGAGTTTATTGATGGGTAAGTTTATTTAATTGAATAATTCATTTAAATAAGAGTGGTCTCATATCATTTTAGAATCATGCAACTTATTTACATTGAATCGTGTAACTCTTTTTTATATTAATAGTAGCACATTCAATGTACGTAAACAAATCAGATTCATCAAGATAACAAGTACAAGTTGATTCTTCTAAAATGCACAATATATGAGTGCGCTATTTGACTTTGGATCAATGATACAAGACTTAGCCTTTAAATAAATTAAATAAATAAGCAGCAATCAACCACCCTTGCTTTGAACCATAACCAAAAACTTGGGATTAAGTTTTTTGTAGTCTAGTAATTTTGCATCGTTTTGAAATTGGTCCTGCTTGTTTTGACTTTTTTATTTTGATCCTGTAAGTTTTCAATTTTTTTTAAATTGATCATTTAACCTGCTGCAGCATGTTATCAAACACGTAACCGTCACATGTGTAATTATTTTGTATTTTCCTTTAATTTCGAATCACTGCTGGAACTTTTTTAATTCTGATAATTTTGGTGGGGTTTTGATTCGGGTTTAAAAATAATTTGTATATTAAAATTAAAAAGCAAATCAGATCAGTTTACTGAGTCTAAACTGATCGAAAAATCCAAAAATAAATCAAAATACGCCGAAAACCATTCTTTCTCCCTAAAAAAATATGCAAGAAAATCACGACCCGAAATTATTAGGATTAAAAAAGTTTATGTGACATTTCAAAGTTAAAGGAGAAAATAAAATAATTACATAGATGACGGTTGCTTGTTTGGTAACTGCTACAGCAGGTTAAGAGACCAATTTTAAATTTTTTTATAACTTACAGGATCAAAATAAAAAAATCAAAACAATCGTGACCAATTTCAAAACGAAGCAAAATTTATGGACTACGAAAAATTTAATCCCCAAAAACTTTACTATCATAATTATCACGTTTCGTGTGCATGACACAGTGGAGGGAGGGGGGGGGTACATGGAGGTACAATTGTACACCAAAATGAAATGTACCCCCTTTATATCTTGTGTTAAAAAAATAAAATTGTATTTTATGATGTATAATTAGGAAAAAAAATACTTAAATATATCCTCAAATTTCAAATTATACTCAAATGTATTCTCAAATTTTGAATCCTATATCCGCCGCTGACATGGCATTCTCCACGAATACCTCACATTCAAGATGAACCGTGTTATTTTCCGCCCATGAAAGATTGCATAGCCAAGGTAGGTGTTGATCATCTTTATATATGATGATCATATCTTTGGGTATGTACCAATTCTTGCAAACTGCACGGAACCGTATTACATCGGCAGCGTAGAGAAATTTGCGAGAATAAAGGCTAGAATATCTTGTGGAAGATGGGCCCACGGTGTGATGATGTTCATTTTGCAGATGGGCATGGATTCTAGTTAGGACACAAATTTTCTTCCCATATCATGTAGATATAATGTCATGTTTGCTTATGCAACCTTAATTATCTTATGCATAATCATGCATGTATTGCTGCAACTCATTATCTCACATGTGCCCGGATAGAGACTCTTGTGCGTTTACGGGCGATAAGTGAACTAGCAAACTCATGTGTCAAATATGTACTCTAATTATTACTTGGGCCAATGCTCTGAGGTACAATCTAAAACTCCTTGTAACTCTAAGATACAAATTTTTTTTATAGTGACTTAGGTACAAAAAAGTGGCCAAAAAGTTTAAATTGCCCTTCTGCCCCTTTTTCTGCACTTCTGACACGATTTCTTTACTTCTAACACATTTTGATTTTTTGTACTTTAATCTACAAATGTATCCCAAGTCATGTACCATGTAAAGATCACAACACAGACAACACAAGTCAAAACATAATGCAGTTCACACTTGAGAAAGTTGTTAATCTAGTCAAAACAGAGGTTGCCACTCAATATCAAAATTCAGGAGAAGGACAAAACTTGACTACTATATCATGCCAGTGGTAAATAAAGCAAAAAAGCATGTATGTTATATCTCTTCTGAACAGACAGTTGAATACTATCCATATTTCCAATAAATTTAAAAGTATACTGTTAATTTAAATAGAGAAACTTATAATGTGAAAATAGAGAAACGTAAATAGACCTACCACAAGTAAAATTAGTCTAAATTAAGGAAATAATAATTGTTGTGTGCCAAATGATCTGGGCTAATTATTTGGGTTCCTTATGTTAATAAGTCACAAATGGAGGGTTCACTAACCTCTATCAAAGATAAGATAGGGGCGAATTGTCATCCATGCCCGCGAGTCGCTCACTAGCCGCTACTCGCCCATGCTCGCCCGGGAGTCGCCATGGTCGCCCATGCTCGCCCGGGAGCCGCCATGGTCGCCCATGCCCGCCCATGCTCACTCGGGAGCCGCCATGGTCGCCCATGCCCGCCCATGGTCGCCCGGGGTCGCCCGGTGGTCGCCCATGATCGCCCATGCTCGCCCGGGCGCCACTATGGTCGCCTACTCGCCACACCCGCTACTCGCTCTCGCCCGCGTGGTGTCGCCCATGCCCGTGCTAGTTTCCTCTCATTCCAACAGGTCACTCACAAACACAATTGCGTATACAAAAAGGCAAGTTATACTTAGCCGAATTTGTGAGATTTGTAATCAAGGTAAAAGGGATAGAGAGATGAGTCAAAGACTTCCCACTTACCAAGGCCTCGATTTTGGTTTAACAAACACGAAACCAATCGATCTCGGCCAATGTCGAGAATTTCCCCCAAATGGCCGAGAAGTTTCTGAAAACAATACTGGTCCTATGGCCGCAGACTCAAAGAGGAAAACATAGGCGCAAATCTCCGTGAACTACCTACAGCTCGTCGCGCTTCAGAACGAGGAGACGTGTTTAGATTAGTATAATAGGTTTTTAGGGTCCAACTTAGCTTTAAAAACATTTAATATCGGGGTCGACTCCCCTTGAGGCGCGAGAAAGACCAACTAATTAGCTTGTAGTATAAATACTAGAAGTGAAGACTCATTATAGGGTCGAAATTTTTTATATTCAATACAAAGGCTTTATCAACCAACAAAAGAGGCCTTCGGCCCAAATCCTTCCGCACTTTACTTACTTGCATTTATTCTTCCGAATCTTGATCATTGCTATTCAATGAAGAACATTCATTCGATTCTTCATTAATCACACTTGTTTCACCATTACTACTTGTTTGTTATACCAATCCACATAGCCACATTTATAAACCTTGTTCCGTAATTTTTGGTATACAACAATTGACGCTAGAAGAAGGGTACTCTTTAAGAACTAGACTGATTTTTCAGTGTTCTCATTGGAGTATTCCCACGAATCTTCAAAGGATTTTTCTTTGAATCTTCAAACATTCAAACACTTTCCCAGAAACTCAACCAAAGATGTCTCAAGCAAGTTTTTTGTCAAAAGCCAAATCCGGAAGAGTCAAATCCGGAATCCAGAAGTCCCGCAGCCGGGGGGCCGGTGGTCAAGCCATCGGTAATCCGGCAGCTAGGGGGCACGCACTTGGTGTTCTCCAAAATCTAGAAGAAATCAACACTCCTCAAGAGATTTGGGAGGCCATGGCGGTCTTGCACCGAAAGAGGACCGAGTTGGGGGCAGGTCACAACGATCTGCGCCAGAACTTGGACGAAAAATTCCGACAAGCTAAGGCCAAGGGCAAGCAAAAAGAAACCAAAGGCCCACACCAGGCAGAAAGCCAAGAGGAGAACTCTCACACCGCTCGTTCAAGAGAGCACCACGGACAGTCATACGAAAGACAATTATGCACCGAAAGGAATGATGACTCTGCGGGTTCACAGCGAACCAAGTCAGTTTTCCAACGCTTGGATTCAGAGTTTGGCATCGGGCAGGCTCGTCACCATGGCCTAGGTCAAGCCGAACCAGAAGGATCAATTTCTATGACTCGGCCTGGCCGCGCACAAAGACAAAGAGGATCAGCTAAAGATCGTCTGGGAAGGAGCCCATCACCTCGCCATTATCAGCGAGGTGATGCGGAGAGAACCCCTTTACCTCGTTGTCAGCAAGGTGGGGCAGAGAGAAGCCTCTGACCTCGTCATCATCAGCGAGAGAGAGCTGAAAGAAGCCTCTCACCTCGCCACCAACAGCTAGGTGGAGCCAACCAAATTGATGTTGAACAACTAGCGGTAATAGTTCAAACCCTCAAGGATCTTCAAGATCAGATTGCTGCTAAAAATGGAAACCCAACTCCAGCTAGGATTCCATTGTCGCCATTATCACCAGCAATGATATTGGCTCCCGTCCAACCAAAAGTCACGATGACCTCCATCACTCAGTATCTCGGTGACACAGACCCCATACATCACGTCAGCAAGTTCACGGCCTACATGAACTCAATGGGGGCAACCGATGTGACTCAATGTCGGTTGTTTCCTCTCACATTGGGCGACCAAGCCTACAGATGGTACAATACCTTGCCACCATACTCGGTGGAATCTTTTCGCCAAATGGCGCAGCTCTTCCTCGACCACTTCACCACCATGACTCACAAGGTGGGAACCAAGCAGAGGTTATCATATGTCTGTCAGTTCAAAGATGAGACCGACCGCGCATATATCGAAAGGGTTGATAAATTGATCATGGACGGGGAGCCACTCGAAGATGAAGTTAAAGTTATGGGAGTTGCCGGAGGACTCCGGATGAACACGAAATTGTGGAAGACAATGAATATAGATTATCCGACATCCTACGCCGATTTCAGGCACCAAGCCGAAAAATTGATCGGTAGCGCCGAGCTGCTTGCTCAACGGATGGAAAAGCAGGGAACCATCAACACAAAGAAGCCAGCTACCAAGGCAGAAAAGTCGTACCTCGGTAGCTGATTATGTGACCCAAAAGCTTCCCGGAACCAATCCCAGGTGAATCCCAGCTCAACACCTTGGAATGCAATGTATTTGAAGAAATATTACCAGTAGTTTGGTAGTCTAAATTTTATGAAATAGTTCTCCTCAAATTTAGAAATGGAAGTTGATTTTTTGTCAAAGTTCGGTTCAGTCAAATTTGTCATGCACTTAGATTTTAGTGATCAGAAATTGGGGGCAGGTCTACTGACCTCCAAAGAGATCAGTAATTATAGTATATGTTCTAAACACAAAATGCTAAGGCACTAAGTCTCATCCAAATAAGACGACCATACAAGTGTCAAGGTGATAAGTCGCATCCAAATAAGACGACCATACAAGTGCTAAGGCACTAAGTCGCATCCAAATAAGACGATCATACAAGTGCTAAAGCACTAAGTCGCAACCAAATAAGACGACCATACAAGTGCTAAGGCACTAAGTCGCAACCAAATAAGACGACCATACAAGTGCTAAGGTAATAAGTCACATCCAAATAAGACGACCATACGAGTCGCATCCAAATAAGACGACAGAATAAATGCCAAGCACTAGGATTGCACCAAAATAAGACGATCATAATATTTTATGACATGGACAAGGGGCAGGTAGTTGACCTGCTAGAAGGCCGATTACCCAAATCATCGATCTCTAAGGACGTCGACCTCCCAAAGATAATCCATAAACAGAAAAATTCATAATAGGCATCCAAAGTTGCAAAACAATAAGACAACTAAGTCGCATACAGCTAAGACGACCAGCCGATAAAGTTGCAAAATAATAAGACAACTAAGTCGCATACAGCTAAGACAACCAACCGATAAAGTTGCAAAACAATAAGACAACTGAGTCGCATAAAATTAAGACGACAAACCAAACGCAGATTGCAAGCAAATAACACAATCAAACATGCAGAAATGCTAAGGCACCGAAAAAGTAAGCTTCAGGTTAAATCAAGAACAAGCTAGTCGACACAAGGCAAAGCAAGTCATGATAAAAGCCGACATACGACTATAACAAAGAAGTACAAAGTAGCAGGATTCTCTTGAGTAGGAGCCACCTCCGAAACTTCATTAACAACCTCATCTGGGGCAGCGACCACTCCACTTCATTCCTCTGAGGCGATTCAATATAATGGATCTGGGATTTGGACCCAGTTGGTTGCTCGCCCATCTCGCAACACAGGGCCCGACTTCGCTGCTTCGCGTTCAAATTTCGCCTCGGGAGCGACTTGCCATCTGTCCGCTTCACCACGCTAACATCCGAATATGATTCTAGCCATTCATGATCTCGCCGGAGGATTCGAATAGTAGCCGGTCCCACTTCGCTCAATCTCGCCAGCTCGCCGGAATCCATTGGTGGAACGAGCTAGAAGTGGGGCGAAAAAACTGCTTTTATCTAGAAGGATACTTGAGAATATGATTGAACCAAGTGAAGCTCCTTGAAATGAGTGTCACAACAAAAAAAGAATCAACTCAATCGGAGGTTGGAAACTCGAGTTATGGACGAAACAAAATTGATGCTCATTGGAACTCGCCCAACTCGCCCGGCATCCCTACTCGCCCGAATCTAAACAACTCTCCCGTATAAGAGTGATGCAGAAAAACATCTCGCTCATAACCATGAGAAGATCCTCGAAAAGATGGTCGCAACAAAAAAATAATCAACTTAATCGGAGGCCGGGAACTCGAGTTATGGACGAAACAAAACTGATGCTCGATGGAACTCGCCCATGCTCGCCCGGGAGTCGCCATGCCATGGTCGCACATGCCCGCCCATGGTCGCCCGGTGGTCTCCATGCTCACTCATGCTCGTCCGGGAGCCGCCATGGTCGCCCATGCCCGCCCATGCTCGGCAGGGAGTCGCCATGGTCGCCCATGCCCGCCCATGGTCGCCCGGTGGTCGCCATGGTCGCCCATGCTCGCCCGGGAGCCGCCATGGTTGCCCATGCCCGCCCCATGGTCGCCCGCAGAGTCGCCATGGTCGCCCATGTCGCTACCGAGTCGCCATGGTCGCCCATGCCGCCGGGAGCCGCCATGGTAGCCCATGCCCGCCCATGCTCGGGCTCGGTGAATCGCCATGGTCGCCCATGCCCGCCCATGCTCGCCGAGTCGCCATGGTCGCCATGCCCACCCATGTTTCGCCCGGTCGCCTGCGTCGCTAAGCTCGCCCATCTCACACACGTGAACTCCCATATCGCAACTTGCCCATCAAGAAAGTAAGTCGTTTTGGCGCGAGTAATCCTCGCCTAAGGGGCGAGACGCTAATATTTTCGCCATTAAGCCACGCTACCGACGGGCAAGCAAGTCACTTAATCGGCCAGTATGCAACTCATCCACCTAGTTGTTCCACCGAGCTCTACACGACTCTAGCGGCACTAATTCCTTATCTACGTCGCCCGGGGCACCCAAGTGTTGCTCGAACTCGGGGCCGAGCTTGCCCGACCCAATCTCCATGCAAAGAGCTCGCAAATCGCTCTTCATCATCGCCCGATCCACATCATTTCCACCTCGCCAAAAAAGAGGGCCATTTTCCATTTCTTGAAAATGGCTTGGTGAAGGATGTCTTGTGTCTTTTACGCCGGCTTCCGCTCTGCGTCACTCATAAATGGCCCAAGAAAGAATGTTACAGCTGCCCAATCGAAAGGCCAGCTAACTCAATGCTCACCTTCTCGAGCCAACTCAGGTTAGAGAAGTCGCCAACACCAAGTAATCCGCCCACAAGGCAGGTAGCAAGTCGCCAGACTCTAAACACAAGTCGCCCAACTCGGCGAGCCATCCAAAGAAAAAGATCTCGCCAAACATAGACAAAACGCCCAAGTCGCCAAGTTATGCTCATGAAGGTTCAGGTCACTACTCCCACTTGAGGTGAATAGTAACCTGAGGGGCAATTGTTGTGTGCCAAATGATCTGGGCTAATTATTTGGGTTCCTTATGTTAATAAGTCACAAATGGAGGGTTCACTAACCTCTATCAAAGATAAGATAGGGGCGAATTGTCATCCATGCCCGCGAGTCGCTCACTAGCCGCTACTCGTCCATGCTCGCCCGGGAGTCGCCATGGTCGCCCATGCTCGCCTTGGAGCCGCCATGGTCGCCCATGCCCGCCAGGGAGTCGCCATGGTCGCACATGCTTTCCATGGTCGCCATGGTGGTCGCCATGCTCCCTGGAGCCGCTTATGCTCGCCCATGCCCGCCCATGGTCGCCCGGGAGTCGCCATGGTCGCCCGGGGTTGCCCGGTGGTCGCCATGCTCACCGGGTGGTCGCCTATGATCGCCCATGCTCGCCCGGGCGCCACGATGGTCGCCTACTCGCCACACCCGCTACTCGCTCTCGCCCGCGTGGTGTCGCCCATGACCGTGCTAGTTGCCTCTCATTCCAACAAGTCACTCACAAACACAATTGCGTATACAAAGAGGCAAGTTATACTTGGCCGAATTTGTGAGATTTGTAATCAAGGTAAAAGGGATAGAGAGATGAGTCAAAGACTTCCCACTTACCAAGGCCTGATTTTGGTTTAACAAACACGTAAACCACCGATCTCAGTCAATCGTCAGAGAATTTTTCCCCAAATGGCCGAGAAGTTTCCGAAAACAATACTGGTCCTATGGCCGCGGACTCAAAGAGGAAAACATAGGCACAAATCTCCGTGAACCACTTGTAGCTCGCAGCGCTTCAGAACGGGAAGACGTGTTTAGATTGGTATAATAGATTTTTAGGGTCCAACTTAGCCGGAAAACATTTAATACTGGTCAGACTCCCCTTGTGGCGCGAGAAAGACCAACTAGTTAGCTTGTAGTATAAATACTAGAAGTGAAGACTCATTAAAGGGTCAAAAATTTTACATTCAATACAAAGGCTTTATCAGCCAACAAAAGAGGCCTTCGGCCCAAATCCTTTCGCACTTTACTTATTTGCATTTATTCTTCCGAATCTTGATCATTGCTATTCAATGAAGAATATTCATTCGATTCTTCATTAATCACACTTGTTTCACCATTACTACTTGTTTGTTATACCAATCCACATAGCCACATTTATAAACCTCGTTCCGTAATTTTTGGTATACAACAATAATAAACTTATACTCCTTCTTCCTTCTCACAAACCAATTCACTGAAGAAGTACACATTGCAATCCTTATTTTTTCCAAATGGCCTCACAAAAGTTGCTATGTCGCCACTAATAAAGATAGCGCTATTCTCCGGTAAACCTCTTTCAACCTATCTCATATTAGACCAATCGAAACAGAAAGTCGAACAATTCCCGTCAAAATCTTTTCTGACCGCCACTAAAAGATCCTCATCGCCCTTAGCCAACCATAACCGGTCATTATCATCAACCACCAACTTATCGAGCCATGTCCAACATATATCTTGGAAACTATATCTTTTCATAACCCCATTTCGAAAAAGACAAAAGAGTTGGTCATTCATATATTGCATACCGCAGCACGTGCACTCTTCTGTAAGTGACGACACCAAACAAATCCTGTGGGATATCTATAAATGTGATTAACATACGGCAGACCAACTTCATCACAATTATAAAATACAAAAAATCGTAAATCCTGAGAAACCGGATTGCCTGAAAACGAAGCAAAACCAGGTTTGTATACGTACGTGATACGATCTGGAAACGAGAAAAATCCTTTGGTATAAGGATTGTACAAGAAAATAAACCACTTTTCAATGACATTATCATAATATGCAGCAATCAACCACCCTTGCTTTGAACCATAACCAAATACTTTACCCTTATTATAATAATTATTACAGAGTCTCGTCTTCATGACTGCTGTCCAAGTAATTGTTTTAGACATTTCATGAGAATAAGGATCGTATGTCGTACATAAAAGACGATACGACTCATCATCTTGCGGCGCCCATGAAAAATTGCAGAGCCAAGGTAGGTTACGATAATCTTCATTTTTTATCATACTATCTTTCGGTATATCCCAATTATTGCAAACTGCACGGAACCGTATTACGTCCACCGCAGACAACAGCTTGCCGAGGATGAGACCTAGAATTTCTTGTGGAAGATCGGCCCACGGTGTTGCTTCTTCATTTTTCTTTGAAGTTTTTTTGGGAATAATGTCTCTTTGATTCTCCATGTAGCCAAGAGGTGAGGGATGGCTGAGAGAGGGCACAAAGGTGAAATTGAATTTGGTATGTAAGCGTACGCACGACGGGGAGTGCAGTTCGGCGACTGTGGGCTGTTGCAGCGGTGAGATTCGGTAGCGTCAGAGTCCGGTGCTGCAACAAAGATATGGAATGTGAGAAATGATGGTGAGGAAGGTTGTTGGTTTCACTGAGACAAGTTTAATGGGTTTGGGCAGAGAATGTTACGGAGCAGGAGATTGGGAGGGGGGTGTATAGTGTAATTAAAGGAGTGCAGAGAATAAAACGTCACAAATGCCATTCGAACTTTAGTATAAATTACTTAATTGCCATTAACAATTGGGCCATAATTTCATCGGCCCAGTAGGTCATTGCTGTGCAACATATATATACATACATCCCATTGTTCAGCTTCTACATCGCGGCTGCGCTCCGAAGGTACCCCACTGTTAATCCCACATTTTTCCGCCGTCAATCTACAATCAATTTCGTCAACTTCTCACCAATAATTAACTTGCGTTTTCAGCTTGAGTTGTGCGTGTTCTTGCTCGTTGTTTCGTCGACTTTCACTCTTAAGAATCAGGTATTTGCTTGGATCTACATAAAATAGAATTCGTGGTCGGCATCGGTGTTGATAGCTAGTTTAAATGGATTAATTGTGTGGAATATGACTTTTGTGGTAACTAACTAATCAAACAATGAGAGTTCAAAAGATTGAACTCTTAAAGATTTAAAGACTGAAAGTGTAAATAAAATGCACAGAGACTAGGACAAATTTTGCCTCTTGTATTAATATTTTTCCGGACCTTTTTTGGGTCTTAAGTGCCCATATTTATACTACATGGGAGAGTGAATTTCACCCTCTGTTTTTCTTGTCGGGACATCAAATGGTCAAATTTCAATTTAATGTCCGGTACTTCATTTTACATTAATTTCCGACATCTCCTGATAGCTCTTGAGAGCTCGCCTTAATTAGCAGCGCGACACCTGGCAAGTCCCTGGATCATTTGTCGTAGTTCTCTGATCTTTTCCCAAACTGCGTAACCAACGTTGTCGTCTTGTAGCTCGAGCCATTGGCTTAACCATATTTGGAGGGTTTTCCTGACTTAGTACCGCACTGCAACATTAACTCCCTTATGTACAAGTTAGCTCCTAGCGGACATTGTACCTTCCGGAGCTTGGATAAGAGACCTCCTGTAGAGAGCTTTCCGAGTGAGCTCAATGAGAGCTCATTGAGCGAGCTCATAGTGAGCTAGTTGGTGATCTCTATGAACGAGCTATATGAGGAGCTCATAGTGAGCTAGTTGGTGAGCACTATGAACGAGCTTAATGAGAGCTCTATGAGGAACTCATAGTGAGTTAGTCTGAGCTCATTGAGCGAGCTCATAACGAGCTCTTAACCCTTGTTGTTTTCATAAAACTTTCTAAGAGCTCTATAAGCAAGCTACTTGGTGGCGGCGACCTCGGCCTTTTCTTGGTGAGCTAGAGTCCATCTCAAGTGGCGAGCTCACTTAACATGGCCGAGCTAGGCGAGTTCGGCCCAATTGTCTGATTGGACTCTTTATTAATGGATGCAATATTAATGGGCTTGGGCCGAATTAATAGTGACACAATAATCGGTAAAGTGAATGTTGTATTATTACGCGTATGCTTCGTCGTTTAGGGTGGGTTTATTTGAATCAAGTATCTAACATTAATGCCCTGAATATTAGGAAGAATCTAAGTTAATGGTTGATGCTGATGCGGGCTATGAGCAACAGTTATCGGAGTTGCTAACAGATGAAAGAGGGGCTGAAATGGATTTGGTTTCAGAGGGAATGGAAGAGTGAAAATTGAACATGTAAGGGAGTTGGGTGATCAACAGAATGTTGAAGCAGTAGGAGGAGTGAATAACATAGTCAAGGAGGAGAAGTTTGATGTTGTGGTAAATGATTGAGAAGTTGTGACTGCTGAAAAACTACTGGTGTTGAAGAGGAAAGAGTTGACCCCGGGATTCCTGAAAAATGAAAAGGGTATTTTTGGTAAATCATTGGAAAATTACATTAATTCTACAATCCAAACAATTTATTACACCCATTCATGACTAATCATCTCATTTACAATCCTACAAATCATTCAACATATAATGTAATATAAAAACACAAGTGAATAGTGTAATCCCAAACAATTCAATCATAACAAATCAAACCTAACCATGAATCCAAACGAGCTAGAGTTTATTGATGGATAAGTTTATTTAATTGAATAATTTATTTAAATAAGAGTGGATCTCATGTGTATCAGGTGCTTTTTTTTTTTTTTATAACTCGGTATCTGGCTCGAGGGACGACTAATTCGGGGGACCAGAACCCACAGTTCACTAGCGGGGGGCCCACTTCAAGCCAGAGCTAATCTCTGTATGGACTGGTCCATCTCAAGAGTTGATCGCACCTGAGAGGGGTCAAACCTAGAGAGGAGCATACTCCCAAGTCTCAAGCCTACAATCACTAGGCCAACTCTTAGGGGTTGCATCCAGGTGCATCGTGCACTCATAATGCATTTTAGAATCATCCATTTTAGAACCGTGCACTCATAGATGCAACTTATTTACACTGAATCGTGCAACTATTTTTTCATATTAATAGTTGCACGGTTCAATGTAAACAAATTGTATAGTTTTAAAATGTACTATGAGTACACGTTGCACTTGAATGCATACAAAATTTAGTCTTTAAATAAATATTATTTTATATTATTATAATCTACAAACGCATCCAAGTCATGTACCATGTAAAGATCAGGGTAAATTATCTTTTGGTCTCGAGAGGAGTATTTTACCGATAACAAATATAATAAATTAGAAGAGTATTTTACCCGAAACTGAAATGTAACCTTAAAACCCATTCAACTCGATTTTTTTTTTCAAAATCTGTGATATCCGAAACTGAAATGTAACCCTAAAGTCCATTCAACTCCAATCTTTTTCAAAAGCTGTGATATTTAATGTGCCGTCGACACATTTGAGATAAGAGGTTGAGAGCATAAGAGTCGCTTGAGAGCGCCACACATGATGGGCCACCATCATTAATCTTCGTACATGGACACGCCAAATATATTTAACTGTGCGTGGAACGGGTACAACAGTATTGATAAGGCCAAAGTTGTTTTTCAAAATGATACTCTGATTCTTGAATATCACAGAGACTCTTCCAAGACCCTTTTTTGACTCACATGTGGTTAAAAATATTTTTAGACTCATAGTTTTGTACTTTTTTCGTAAATCTTCTCAAAATAGTTTAAGAAAAAATCAATTTAGTCACATAACTTTGTACATTCTTCAATTTACGCTCATTTTTTGTAAAACGGGGGCGTGTTTTTCCTCATATTTGGTACTGTAACTCTCACATTTTTTCAAATCGTCCCAAACCATTTGGTAAAAATGTGACGTAAAATGTGCATTCCACAAATTTACAGGATTAAAATGAATATTTTAACTATCCTGAAACGATTTACGAAAAAAGTGAAAGTTACATGACCAAAAATGTTTTTAACTCTCCATATGTTGCACAAAGTGACATCTTAGCAACGCCCAAAATTGAAAAGCCAAGCGTAGCCAATTATAAAAGAGCTAGCGACCAAAAAAACAAAAAAAGACGAGGAAAGACCTAAAAAAAGAGACATATCCCCCACACCACTTATCTCCCCAAAAGTTGTTGATATTAACCCCCATTGACAATGCTTCTAAGCACACTCCAAATTAAAAAGATCTTTAACCCAACCAAACAACTTACTACAAGCCCTCACTCTATCCCCGTTCCAACTTAAAGAAAGAAGTACCATATGTAGAAAACTTACAAAATTAAATTCCCACGATATGATCATGTAGATATCGTTTCCATTTAGATGAACTAGAGTGAGGTTGTATATTAATGTCTATTTGCTTACGAAACCTTAATTGTCGTATGCATAATTATGCAAGTATATACTAATGCTGCCTCATAATTATCCCACATGAACACTCTAGTCGACTCTGAACATACTGGAGATTAGGAGCCCAATTTAAATGGAGAAACTTAAAAGAGACTTATCATAAGTAAAATTCGACCAATTTCCAACAAATTAAAGTATATATTGTTTAGTAGAGAAACTTGAAAGAGAGACTTATCATACGTAATATTCGTCCAAACTAACTAATGAAACATAATATGACTTGAAAATATATAAAAGCAGCAAGTAAATGAATATCTTCTTGTCTCCATGGTTCCGTCCTCATATCTGCAAAAGATTATAATCCGAGGCCTCCTTCTCGCAAATCAATTCACTAAAGAAGTACACATTGCAACCCTTATTTTCTGGACGACCACCATAGTCCACAAATGGCCTTACAAAAGTTGTTTTCGACCCAACTCGTATTAGACCAGTCAAAACAGAAAGTCCAACAGTTCCCTTCAAAATCCCTTTTAACGGCCACTAAAAGATCCCCGTAGCCCTTCCCCAAGTGATGTCCTCACTCAAGGTATATCTAGCCATGTATTTATAATTATAATCTTCGCAATAAAATACGAAAATTTGAGAAAATGGACGTAGCAAAACAAGGTTTGTATACGTACTTGATACGATCGGAAACGAGAAAACCCCTTTGGTATAAGGATTGTACAAGAAAATCGACCACTTTTCAATGTCATTATCAATTAACCACCCTTGCTTTGAACCATAACCAAATACTTTATTATCATAATTGTCACGTTTTGTGAGCGTGGGATTCCCCACCAATATCCAAGTTGGAAAAATTTGACGAGAATAAGGGAGTTGTTATTTTCCGCCCATGAGAAATTGCATAGCCAAGGTAGGTTTCGATCATCTTTATATTTGATGATCATATCTTTGGGTATATACCAATTCTTGCAAACTGCACGGAACCTTATTACGTCGGCAGCGTAGAGAAATTTACCGATGATGAACCCTAGAATTTCTTGTGGAAGATCGGCCCACGGTACTGTTGATTCTTCATTTTTCTCTGACGTTTTCACTCTTTGGTTTCCCATCTTTTTCGATTTTGCTGAAGCAGAAGCAAATCAAGTAACAAGAACCCTAATTTTCCAAATTGAGGCTCGATTGACCCAATTTCATTAGACCCGACCCGGGATCCCAAATATCCGGCCCATGTAGTCAGGCCCAGAATTTCAGTCTATCGGGCTTTATCAGAGGATAGCGTTTAGGGCGGCCGTATAAAAAGAAATAGGTTTATCTAATTGAACTGTTCGCATGTTAATTGGAGGACGAAAATTCACAGTATATTTTTAAATGTGTATTTTATTTATCATGTTTCAAATACACTATTGATGGATTTTTGCTTTATTTTATTATATTTAATCAGTTGCTATGAAGTCATGTATTATGTTTTAGTCTGAGAGTGTATGCATGAATAGAGTTGAAGATGTATTGAATTCAGGTGCATTTTACATAGATTGCACCTATACTTTTAAAAAATTTGTGATTAAAAAGAAAAATGAGGGGCTATGGATAGATAGAAAGAAAGAAAAAATTTAAAATTTGTTTCTACGTATCGATCCATTCCAATCTGATTTCATTATAATTGAAAATATGTTCCGAACAGTCCCGAAAAATAAAAAAATTGTCCTGTTCCGAACCAAAATTTTGGTCCAGACTCGGATATTTTCAAATATCAATTTTGATCCATACCGTGTACAGTACACATATGCATTCAAAAAATATTTATAAAGAAATTGACAAAAACTAATACTAGACGATCATATACATGAGATAGTAGACAAACTATCAAAATCAACATATATCATTTCTAAATTGTTAAAACTTATTTCTAAATTATACTCCATCTCAATGTGAGCCTCATGCAAATGTTTGTCATAGTGTATTTTATAGAACCATGAAATTTGTTGCACTGAAATATGCAACTTATTTACACTCAATCGTGCAACAAATTGCAAGATTTTAAATACACATGGAGTGCACGGTGCACAAGAGACCTACTTCATATATTAGATTTTGTTTCTATATAAAGAGGGATAAAATCTTTCTATCTTTATTTTTCATTAAGTTATTATACTCCCTTCGTCCCATTTGAAGTTGCACACTTTGACCAGCACACATATTAAGAATTTTGTGTGTTTTGTTAATTTTTCAAAGAGAATGGAGGGTGGAGATTGTGGGGTGAAAATTGTAAGATTCTTTTTCATATTTGGGGTGTGAAACTTCAAATTGGACGGATCGAAATGGAAAGCGTGCAACTTCAAATTGGAAGGAGGAAGTATCTACTCTGAATCCGGCATTATCATATGACTTCCTAATCTCGCGATGTTGTATTCAGATAGATCTATGTTTCTACAAACGACGAAACCACCCAAATTGTCTCTAATAAAGAAGAACCTCATGACATTTGAAATAATGGAGTATTACCATTCAATATACAAAATAACTTTTGCTTTAGCAGGACTCCACAAATATTGACATTGATAATGATATTTCAATTTTAGAAAAATATAAAATTTCTTGTTTAGTTAACAGTAGATATGTCACAATTTGGGAATAAAACCAATTACCTCATACAGAGTCCATCTTGATGAAAATGAGAGAGCCAAGTATCAAAGGCCTATGCCATCCAAAATTTTACAATCTACAAAGATATCGCAGCAAATGATGTAAATATATCCAATACTATCCAAACTTTAGCATCCTTCAATTTTCACTGCTACAAAAATAGTAAGCTTCAGAGGTCGTTTGTCGTCTTTCCTCGTCTTAAAATTTGGCATAAATCATCACAGGAAGATCAGATCAAAGCATCATGTAATATTTAGTCGCATTTGATATTTCTGTAAATTCTCCTCACAAACAAGTTGGAGCCCAGATACCCGACAGCACCTGAAATTTGTGTATAATTAGCAAAATGAAGTGTGTTCTCTAGGCGTATAAAAGGAAACAAAACTTACCACATAGTATTCCTAAACCGAGAGAGAACATCAAAGTGTAGCCAAAATAGAAGCTGGTTTGGAAAAAGCCCGACATTTTTGTCTTAACGTAATAGTAGTATATGGAATAGAGGTAGACATAAAGAGCAGTGGAAGCAGCGGAGAAGAATGATGTCCATTGCCAGTGATAGTTCTCGGCATTCAGCAAGAAATACGTTCCCACGATTGTCACGCATACGGTGACAATGATCAGAATCACGAAAACAAGCAACATGAAACCGTACACATAGTAAACCTATCAACATCAAAAATGGGATTAGGATCATAGCAGCAAAAGAGGGCAACAAATGAGTCTCGACAAAAAAAAAATTATGTACGAGCACAATGAATGAATTGTATCTTGATATTGGAAAAGGAAAATAATAATAAAGGTAAACTAGAAAAATAACACCCGTGCAGAAATTTTGATGCAAAAATATTTGCGCAAGACTTCGGTGCACTAGTTGCATCATGCTACTGATGCAATATTGAACAAATTTTGGCTAAAAAATTTCAACCAAACTGTTTTTTCCATATTTTATCGCGAATAATAGAAAAAAAAAACGATGGAAAAGCATTAGTTCGTGTGATGAAAAGTATCACCTCATATGATGAAAAGTATTAGTTGTATATTGAAAATGTACTACTATTAATACTATTCAGCCTATAAACTAATACTTTCTTTTGCATGAACTAATATTTACTTTATATGAACTAATGCTTATGCTTCCCATTATTCTTTTCTTTTTGTGATCAAATTTTGGTAAATCCCATTCAAAATTACACCAGTTGCACCAAACAACTGGTCTGGTGCATAGAAGTTTTTGACAAATATTTATCATTGTTCAGTTTCTAGCAATTATCAAGAAGAGCAGAATAGATCAAATTGTTCAATATTCATATAGCAGAGTAACATGACATAAAACATAGCCTACCAGGAAGCAAATAGGAGAAAGTATCAGATACATTTTGGGAAGCAGATTATTTTTTGTAAATATCTAAGCAAGACTGCAATCGAAAATATACGGGAAATTATTTTTTTATATAAGAGTGAATTACCTTGTAATTCCAGAAGGAAGTGAAGACGAAATACATTTCGATAAAAATGCTCCCGAATGGAAGTAGACCTCCCATGAGAGAGATAACAGAAGGTGTGAGGTACCATTTTTTCTCGGGAATTGGACGAGGGATTGTCTTCACACGACAAGGGTTGTTTGGGGCCCCACTCCAGTTTCTTCCGACCACAGTGCCAAGAAGTGCCAGGGGAAACGAAATAAATGCCCATATCACAAAAACAACGACCATGGTGCCGAAAGGGATGGCAGCTAGAGAACCATAAAATATCGCAATTGTGTTTAAGATTAAACCAACACCGAAACATATGAAAGGGAAGAGTGATGCCGTGAGGATCATTGACTTTATCCAGTTTTTACCTAACAAGAGATAACGGAAGATAAATAGTATGTTATGGAAAAATAAGCTTTAAAATTAGTGATCATTTTGGGCAGTGAGAAGTTGAAACAGATAGCGTACCACCATGGCGAGAATACATGCCACCACTCACGTAACCAGCAATAAACGATGTAAAAGCATAACATACGATAAAGGTTGTGGCAATCGCTCCTCTCCTGAGTGGCATAACGTAACAGCAGGTAAGTAGTTAGAACTGAGACAAAAAATTATATAAATGAATAAATAAAATAAGAACTAATTATCATGCTCCCAAGAAATAACCTCTTGCCCCTCAAAGCAGATGAGGTTAACCATGATAACAGACGTGAGAAATTTAAGTTGAAAACTACTGATATGCCATTTAATATTCAAGGAGGGGAATGTCAACTATGATCAGAACGGACAATTTACTAATATATAATAGAACTATTTTTTATGCAAAAGCATTTATAATATAACAACACTTTTCTAAGATCCTCGTCACTCAGCTTAATAAGAAAACTTATTTCCTGCGAGGTAAAATCTTTTATCATTGGCCCTTTCTTCCTTAATTTAGACTTAAGGAGCAATGTTAAAACAGCTGGTTTCAATACACTGCTAAAATGGCATCACTTGTTGGCAACTGTCACATACCCTATGTACAACATTCCTACAATTGCGCAAATAATTACGAGAAGAACCAGTGTTGATAGCTGAGCACCAGTTCCAACAACAGCTGAAAGTAGAGCCAGATTTTGGGCAGGACGAAACACATCACCATGGACAAGTTTCCAACCAGATTCTTCACTCACATCCCGTTCCTAAACATGAAAAGACTCGGTAAACAAATAAAAAGTATCTTAAATGCCTCTGTTAATTAAACTGAATATAAATTATTAATAAATAAATGTTAATGCAGGGTTTTGTATGGAAATACATGACAAGATTAAGAAGCTAGTACCAGGGACTCCAGATCATCATCTTCCCGTGCATATTTAGCATAGTCGTTGCGGAGGGTGCGCATTAATATCATCGACACCAAACCAGTAAGGAAAATTACCATCATGAATGAATTAAAGACGGAGAACCAGTGAATCTGCAAAATAACACCTCTTTAATGAGCTGACAAGTAGGAAATTAATATTATACCAGATATTCTCTCAAATACTACTTTATGGAAACCTTCCAATAGTGTATCCCTCATTGCATTATTTTATTTTGAGGCAATTTTTAAAGTATATATCCCAAATAATCAACAGATAAGTGCAAGAAGACATATTCCCTGGAATACTGGAAATGTTAAGTTTACCTGGTGCTCGAAGAAAGGATAGTCCAGATACACATCAAAACGCCTAGCAAATGAAGTGTTAGTCGGAATAAATTTGACAGAGTAAGTCATTTCCAGTACACGCCCCTCTTCAAGTGGTTTGGCATTTTCTTGAGTCAGATTTACATGAATGATCTGCAACTCAATTTATCAATAAAAGAATATTAACAAGCTACTAAATCTAGTTGAAGAATTATATATTAATACATCTCTCATGCACCTGATTTCCATTGTAGTTAATGACAAGATTCTTGTGCGTAAAAAGCACGTGCTTATTATCATGCGTTCTATCACCAACAAAACCTATACAAAAGAAATAGTGGATCATTTAAAGTTGAAAATAGTTCAACTATGCATTAAATGCATTATGTAGACAAAAGAAACATACCCCACAATGGCAAATCATCTGATCACAAGCGAGCCACATGTGCAAACAGAGAACACAAGTTAAGTTAGAAAGGAAGAAGGGTCTGATAAAGTATAATAGCGTTATTCTGGATTAACGTAAGGTCATATATCATTTAAAGCATACCCATAAAAAACTCAAACCAGTATGAATTGTCAATTGCATCCTCAAAGTGTTTAACCTTAGCTGCATCCAATTCAATTTCACAGACTGTAGTCTTCTCTACATCTCCTGCAAAACGATTAAACATATGTAACGTCTAAAGTGTAGGTAATGATGTAATTATGACTAAAAGACATACAGTAACAGGGTATTACTCTTAAATTTTACTTCAATTTGGCTATCAATAAGTTCATTTCCACCGAGAACCTCGCCAAGCCCAGCCCACTTGTGAGGGGCATTTCCAGGCGCGTGGCAAAATGGGAGAGTGTAATAGTTGTAGGTTTCTTGGGGATTGTTATATGGACCAACCTTGTTTACCCACAAAGTTACAGCGTCACCGTCTTGATACTGCAAAATTAAAATTTGTCAGCAAATAAAAGCAAATCCAACGGATATTATCTGTATTTACGCAATTGAGAAACCGAAATTCTTGAATTAATGGTTGCCAATAAAAGGTTAAATCTTGAAACTATGCACTGGAAAATGATACTTATTTCCTTTTAGAGAGTGAAGACGCGATATCAAGAGTAATCAATTATGTATTAACGGCTACTTATCACACATTCATTCTTGAACCATGACAAAGAACAAGTACAACAATTCATAATCAAGTACATCCTTCTATCCTTCAAACGGATAAAATCACACACAATTGAGAAACCGAAATTCTTGAATGAATGATTGCCAATGAAAGATCAAATCTTGAAACTAAACACTGCAAAATGATACTTTGTCCTTTTAGAAGAAAATAAAGACCGCAACATAAAGAGTCATCGCTTATGAATAATGAATTAACGGCTACTTATCACAAACAGATTCGTTCTTTATCCGTGACAATAGAACAAGCACTACAATTCCTAATCAAGTCCACCCTTCTATCCTTCAAACGGATAAAATACCAACAGAAACACTAAAACGAATCAACTCATACAAGACTCAATGTGCATCAAAAGGAACAAAATCAAATCAGATCAGAAACAAGATCCGCCAGAGCGATAACGATATTCCACAAGTTAACAATGGCAAATCAGTAATTTAATCACCTTGCCGAGGGCAGAGGAGGCGAAGACGAAGACGAACAAAACCAATATGGACAGAAATCGGACGGCGGAGCTCATCGCCTAAAAATTTCGCCGGATCTAAATCGAGAACCAAAACACTGAAATTCAACGAATTAAGGGAATTCTTCTCAATCTACGTTGATTCTCAATTCAGATCTCGAGAGACTGTATTTTGTGGCGCTTCGATTTGATCTCAGGACGTCATGTATTCGTTCGATCCAAATCGGTAAAAAAAATATCTATTTTCCGATACGAGGAGAATTTGAAGAAAGCGTAGGAGGTGAAAAGATAGAAAGTGCCAATTCGGGTTTATGGCAGTATGACTCTGGTGAGCGTGGGCAAGGGGCACGTTTGTAAATTACAATCGTCCTATTTCTTTGAACTAAATTTAATTTATTTAATAATATTAATAATTTTCATTCTAATTTTATTGTATTTAATTTAACAATATTACGGGTACCAAATTACAAAGGCTACATTTGTTTTGGATTTAAGTGTGCGGAGCAAGTCAAAATTTTATAATCCAATAAATTAAAATTCTTGATGAATAGTAAATATGTGTGTTTATTTTGAGATTTGAGTTTGGTGAAATTTAATTTTATGTCAAATTAATGTTTAATAGTGATTGATTTTGTATTATTAAATTATATTGAGAATAATTATATAGTGTATGAAGTGTAATGTATTGGGAAGAGTAATAATAAATTTTATATATATTTGTAGATGTGGATTGAATGTGGGATTTGAAAACTAAATTTTAAATCCCAACCTCGTATGAGAAGTGGAGCGCAAAGTCTTAAGTCTATTCGTGTGAATTTCAAAACAAACATAACTAAATCATATTGAATATAATTACTAGTTTTTTGAATTAGAAAATCAGATTTATTACTAGTTAATATTGTATGAAAAACAACGTAACTGATTACTATTGGTTTAATAATTAATGCAAATTTCTATATTTAATATGTAATCTTCTTTTCCTCTTTAGGAGAGAAATAAATCCCTCTATCCCTCTATCTTATTAATAGAGGGTTTTATTGTTTATGTGTCAATTTTTTGTGACTTTTGATGATGTGTCATTCATATAGAGAGTTTGTAAATTTTGATGTGTTAATAATGATGATGTGTCATGAGTATAATAATTTAAATAAAATATTATAAAAGAAATGGTTGAGTCAATCAATTATTTAAAATTATATATATGAATAAAGTTAAGTTATATAAGAGTATATATTTTATATTTATACTTTATTATAATATTTATACATAAATTATATAAGACTTCTCCTATTAATTTTGAAATGATTTATCAATTGTGAAACAAATCCAAAATCAATTTCATATATTTTTACATGATTATATTAACTCAACCTAGCATACAATTTGATATAATTATAATAAATTCATTCAAAATTATTAATTTTATAAAATTTTAAAATAATAATGTAACATTTTTTCAATTAAAGATTAAAAATATTATAATTTTGAATATTAAAAATCCCGTGTAACACGCGGGCACTACGCTAGTTAAACGATAATTTTTAGTCAGAGAAAGGTTTACTTATAAGAAATTAGAGGAGGGTTACTCTAACTCTCACAATCAAAATATTACACACAACTTCTAACCTTAATTTTAAGATCAAATATTAAATTCCGCAACATAATAAAGGATCTGACCTCTATTTCGAGAAATATTATTGTCTTACTATCAAGTTTTTCGCCACAGCATGATTAAATTCGAGCGGTATAAATATCTTCAATGAGCTTAATCAAATTCGACTGTATACCTTTAAAAATGAGATCATTCCTGCAATTCCAAATCGACCCAATAATTCTAATCCTTATGGTAGACGCTAGGTTTAATATGGTTAAATAAATCAAATCAAATTTATATTTGGCCTCCTCTTTGTTATACTTTACGTATAAATAAATCAAATATGGAAGCAAATTTTTTCTTTTCCAAGAAGTTAGATGATCAAATTTCGCTAACAAATTATAAAAATGAATGGTGTCAAATAAACATGAAACATAGTTTATTCATATTTCACTAGAAGGGGAGAATGACCAAAGAAGACGTTACTAAAAATTATGAGCAAAAATTTAATATAAATCTACTCAAAAAGAGAGGCGCATATATGAAGAAAATTAACTCATGCGTCATCTATAATTGTTTAGATTTAAAGGCTGAATTTATTTGTTTATTTGTTTTAGCTTAGAAATTTAATTAAATTCATTACGGAAATGATGTGTTAATTTTCCAATTTCTGATTGAATGTTAGATATTTGTACTACAGCACGTAAGAATTTATGAATAATGAAATATAATACTATAAATCTGAAGTTTCTGATTTTAAGTGCATATATTAATCTGAAGTTCTGAATAATAAATCGAAATGTTGGTATAAACTTTATCATAGATTCTCATATTCCTTTTCTTTTTACAAATAAAAAAGAAAAAAAATTAAAAATTACTCCAATAAATAATTTTATTAAAAATAGATATGCAGCTATGTACGGTGTGGATCCAAGTCAGAGCCTTCAATTTCACTATTGTTAAGTTGACTTTCTTCAGTATACAGAGCAACAACAACAGAAGTTTGAAAAATAGAAAAGGGGAATAAATAAATACACAAAAGCAAACAAACCAAGGGACCAAACGTCAAATACACTCTATTGCAGCAAAGGCCTCGCACTATCAACATATTCCACATCAACCCCAAAACCATCCTCCTCATTTTCACCACCGTCCCCACAATCGTACACCGATCCCAACACCAGCACCAGCTGATCCTCCAGGTACCTCTGCAGCAGCCCCCCTTCATCGCCGGATCCGCTCCGCCCATCGCCGCCGCCGTCGGCCGCCTTCCGCCGCCTGCGCCTCATGAATAAAAAAACCTCGACAGCGCAAATAAAGGGGAAAATGAGGAACAACAGAGGGATTAGAAAGGGGCTGCAGAGAATCAGAAGCAGGTAGCGGCGGCGGCGGCGATTGAGCCAGGACGTCAGCATCCGGGCGGCGGAGGCGATGGACCATACGGCGTCGTTTTGGTGGTGAGGCGTCAGAAGTGAGGTCTGATTGGGGGGTTTTGTTGGGAGGAAACAGCACCACCAATGGCAATCCCACATTGGGGGTTTCTTTGTTTGTTTGTTTTATTTTTTAAATTTTGATTAATTTTTTGTTTCGTTGCTTGGAGAGAAGATAACGTACGATGGGCAGGGAATTTGATGCTGAAGAAAGGGAAATTAAACGACGCCGTTTTGACTCTGGAGTTGCGGTTTTGCAGTGGGGTGAAGATTGAAGAAGAATGATGGGAGGATGAGAGATTGCTAATTTCAATTCGCCTGGTCGGCCCTAATTCCATACTATTAATGTTGCCTTTTTTGGGAAGGAAACCTTCGGTGAAATTTGTTTACAATATGAAATTTGGATAATTTTTTATGAAAAATTTATTTGTATTATGAAATTGATATCATAATCTTATAAATTATATCAATAGTATTTATTATTATGATCTTAGTTTATAAGTATAATAATATCAGTTGATAAATATAGTGATGTTAATTTGTAAGTGTAATTGTATAAATTTCATATTATGAACAAATTTCATGGAGTCTTACTTTGAAATTTATATTACTATACTTATAAATTAATACTATTGTGTTTCCCTGTGTACAATTAGGTGTACATGTTCGTTCGGTAGAAATCGAACATGTATATATGTAACGAGTTTATTTCAATTTATCAGAATTTGATAGAAATGGATTCTGTACATTTTTAAAGAGTTTGGTTCAAAATGCTAAAACATCCTACACAAATTATATTTTATCTAGTCATGTGATAGTCTCATGCAAATGTCTCATTGTATATTTACCTCTCAAGAATACAAATCTATTGCACAATATAATAGATAGATACAATTGATAGATTTCTATGCAGTGGCGGAACCAGGAATTGCACCGATGAGGACCCAATTTATTATATACTGCAATTGAATGCACTTTCGAATTTTTTATATATTTTCAAAAATTATTTGGACTAAATATCTTTATATTAACTAAGTCAAATACATTTAATATGTATATTAAAATGTGAATTATACATATATTTTTCTTCTCTCTTTCTCTCCCTCTTCCACACCTGAAAAATATTAAAAAAAATTACATAAAAAAACACACTTTAAAATTAATTTAAACCTTCAACCTCAAGATGTTAAAATTAAATAATTATAAATATATAAAAAAAAATTAAATGGGGCCGCGGCTCAGTGACCCCCTTGTCCCCAACATAATTCCACCAATGTTTCTATGCGCTAGTGTTTAATGATGTATGAAATTGCCATATTATACTTTTATTTCAAGCCACTGGTATAGAAAGGTGGAGTAAATTGTTTAGTTGCCATATAACACAAAAAATCATAGGCATGTAGTTTAATTTATAATCACCTAATTTTTTTAGATAATTACAAAGTAATATTTATTGTGCTTAAAATTTTAAATTTTTACTTATAAAATGCAATTTATTGCTAATTATATAAATTTTATACTACGAACCAATTTTACAACAAGTTTACTTTTACAGAAATACTATTATAATGAAATAGCATGTGCGACAGATGTAGTTGCAAGTTGCAACGTGCAAGTTGATATAAAAAATTAAAAATATCGTTGCAGCCAGGTGTCAATGCTGAATAAATAACTCTCAGGGGTCAAATTGTAAAACCAAACATTTTTGGGCCTAAAGTGAGAACAAAATGGTGCAATAAGAAAGCCGCCAAAAAGTTCTCTGTATATACTGCATCAAGCGCCCGTTTTTCATTTTCCAATTATTGTGGTGGAGATCGAGCAAGCATGGCCATCAACGCCGCCGCCGTTTCTGACGCCGAAGTCCCGCTTCTAAACGACGCCGTTGAAGGAGCCGTCGACTTCAAAGGCCGTCCCGTTTTGCGATCCAAATCCGGCCGCTGGAGATCCGCTTCTTTCATAATAGGTATTTTTGCTAATTGCTCAATTGCGGTTATTAAATTTCCAATTTGCTACTTCATTCTTCATGTTTTGTGCTTAATTAGGAGTTGAAGTGGCTGAGAGGTTTGCTTATTATGGAATAAGCTCGAATTTGATAAGCTATTTGACCGGGCCGTTAGGGCAATCCACCGCCACGGCGGCGGAGAATGTGAACGTGTGGTCCGGCACGGCGTCGCTTTTGCCGCTTTTGGGCGCGTTTTTGGCGGATTCTTTTTTGGGTCGATACCGGATGATTATTGTTGCTTCTATACTATATATTGTGGTCAGTTGTTGATTCTCTTCAGAAATACTAGAATTTATGTTTATCAGTATACTCAAAATCATGAAATTTCAGTCCACTTGTTTGCTTCAATTAACTGAGGTTTTAACTTCATTTCTATGCTGCTTTTTTATGAAGTATTATTTTCATTTTTTGCCTTTTTGGAAACTATTAAGCGTTACGTGGAGTGATACTGTGTTTTGAAACACTCGAGAAGCGCTTTTTTTCTGGGTGAAGTTGGGTCACACCCACTTCCCAAAAAAGTGCTTCTTGTTCACTTGTGTTCAGTGGCAGATCCAGAAATTGACAATGGGGTGGGCTATGAAACAAAAATAATTAGGGCAATAGCTTTATATAAAATCCAATATATTGAATGTTTACCCGAAATTGTGCGGAATGAGACTTCAAAACATTAAATTTATCAATAATTATAAATTTATGTTCTTGATATCACCTATTATCAACAAAATATTAGAAAAGAAAGGGTTTCGAAAAATGAGTCAAAAGTAGAACCTTTGTATTAGACGTGTTTTATTGTAATTCCTATACAAAATGTGATGAGTGAACAGTATTTTGGACGTTTGGGCTGAGTTCATTCAGTGATAAAATATTTAAGGGTGGGCTGAGTTCATTAATTAGAGTGGATTGGTGACAAATTCCTATATATATGTAGAGGTTTAGGGACACTTGCACTGGGCTTAAGCCCAGTGTAGCTAACCAGTGTATCCGCCTCTGCTTGTGTTTCAAAACAGGGCCTAAATCAACTCAAGAAGTGCTTTTTCCTGGGTGAAGCTGGGTCACACCCACTTAAGTGCTTATGCACGGACACTTGTGTTTCAAAACAGGACCACGGTGAACTTGAAGACTTCATTTGATGTATACCAAATTGGAGTGGAATTAAGATCAGTTTTATGTGAAAAATGAACTTAGTAGTTATTAGTAACAACTACTTACATAATTCATTTTAAAAAGGAAAAGCCTTAGAAAACAGAGACTTAATTTAGGACTAATGAAAGACAGCGAAGATGAAAAAGTAGACTTAAACATGTGCATTGTTTGTATGAGAAAAGGCTAACTTGTGTACTTTTCATGTTGTGATTCATTATAGGGTCTTGGATGCTTGTCTCTATCAGCTGTTATTTACTCTTTCGACCCATCTGAATGCCAGAATTCAGCGACTAGCACATCTTGTTCTCCACCTCGTTTACAAATTATTCTCTTTTTCTTCTCGTTGTATATTGTTGCATTCGCACAAGGTGGGCATAAACCTTGTGTCCAAGCATTTGGAGCTGACCAGTTTGACGAGCAAGATCCAGAAGAGTGTAAAGCGAAAAGCTCATTCTTTAATTGGTGGTACTTTTCATTTTGTGCTGGTGTTTTGGTCTCTCTATTTGCTTTGAACTATATCCAAGATAACTTGAGTTGGGGACTTGGCTTTGGTATCCCCTGCATCATGATGTGCTTTTCCCTGATTGTGTTTCTGCTTGGAAGTTTTACGTATCGATTCAGCAAAAAAAGTGATGAGAGGAACCCGTTTCTCAGAATAGGTCAAGTATTTATCCGAGCTGCTAGAAATTGGCAGACTAAACCTTCAGCCATATCTATGGAAGCAGAAGCTCAGGGCATTCTGCCTTATGAAAGCTTCCAACAGTATAAGTAAGTCGGTTGTGATGCTATTTAAATGAAAATTTGAGAGGATGAATCATGTTTTTTTTGTTTATCTAATTTTTTTTAATGATCTAACTTGCTGGTTAGCTTATCAATATATGCACTAAACCAAGTTAAACTGTAGAAAGGGGGGAACTGGAAATTATGTTATGAAATTTCATGAACTGAGTATCTGCCTTAAAGAAAGCGATTTAAAGTTATTGTATGAACAGTAAAATCTCCCTTTTCTGTAATATATGATAATAATCTTGCATATATTACCTTTCATCTTTCTTGAAAGTTGAAGCTTGCGAGGTAAAAGAGGAAGCTTGCCATGTTATTTATGTAAATATATTTGCTTCTTTTTATTATAATCTAGTGAATAATTGCTTGCACATATTTGTTTTTGATAATAGGTTTCTTAACAAAGCAATAATCGGACCTACTGGTTCAAAAGACGATGGGGAAGTTTGTAGCATCTCAGACATCGAAGAGGCAAAGGCAGTTCTTAGACTCATCCCAATATGGGCCACATGTTTGGTTTATGGCGTAGTATTTTCACAGTCATCCACTCTGTTCACCAAACAAGGAGTTACAATGGACCGCCACATCATTCCAAGCTTTCAAATACCAGCTGCTTCACTCCAATCTCTCATCAGCTTCTCTATTGTCGTTTCTATTCCTATCTACGACCGCATTTTACTCCCAATAGCCAGATCCCTCTCCGGAAAACCATCAGGTATATCAATGCTTCAACGGATAGGAACCGGGATGTTCTTATCTTTGCTTTCCATGGTGTTTGCAGCTGTAGTTGAGAAAGCTCGTCTCCAAACAGCAATCGAGTATGGGTTAGTGGACTTGCCAAACATGACCTTACCTATTAGTGTGTGGTGGCTGGCTCCTCAATACACGCTTCTTGGTATTTCAGAGGCGTTTACAATGGTTGGTCTACAAGAATTTTTCTACGATCAGGTTCCTAGTGAATTGAGAAGTGTTGGCCTGGCTCTATACCTTAGCATATTCGGTATAGGGAGTTTTATTAGCAGTTTTCTTATATCTGTCATTGAGAATGTGACGAGGGGGCAAGGGCAGGAGAGTTGGTTCTCAAACAATCTGAATCGGGCACATCTCAATTATTTCTATTGGCTATTGGCGGGGCTGAGTGCAGCTGCATACGTGGCATACCTCTACTTTGCAAAGTCTTATATATACAACAGAAAAGGCAGCGTCTGATGCTGTTGCAGGTAAGGGGACAAAATCTGTGACGAGTAAATGATGAGATGGATCGTTTAATAATGGTGCGACTGTCTATTTTCACACGATCACATACGTACATCTTCTCCAACTGTAGCATGTATATAGCAAGATGACCTGTATGCTGCAGAAATCTGACCCTTCAGTTCAAGGTTCGCAACTTGTATTTGTTTCTAGGCTTCCGCTAAGTTAGTATATCAGAATCTCTATTTTTTTATGTGTTTAGTTTTGCTTATATAAGTGTATGTGTTAATTCGTGTGTACTAATAATATAGTACTACATATGGAGTGAAAATGTTGGTATCTTTTATTTAGTTGATAAAAAGATTGATACTTCGAGAATCCTTATTAAACAAAATACAAAATCTAGCCACTTATAAAAGACAAAGTCTTGTATGCAACAAAAGTACAAAGTGCATTATGGAATTCATGTATTTTTTTTAAATGTGCAACAAAAGTACAAAGTCAAATTAGATGTGGGCCTACAGTGAGTATGCAACATGACATCAAAAAGAGCATTCACTCTCTTTCCTCCACGTCATATCATCTATTTTTAAATACTTAACTTTTTAAATAAATTTTCACAATGATTCATTTAATTATTCATACATCCATTCATTATTTATGGATCCCACCATTACTTCATCCCACTTTATGCATATTATAATTATTAAGAATTATATTATTTTTTAAAATTAATATTATTAATTAAAATATTAAAATAAGATAGTAATTAATTATAAAATAATTTCAAGTAAACAAAATTGAGAAAATCTAAGTAGAATATTAAATTAAACATTTAGATTACTTGAAAGTTAGGAAACACAACATTCAATTAAAACATTACAATGAATTAAAACATTCAATTGTTAAAAAGTTTCAATTCACATGCATATTTGAAATTAATCCAAATTTTAAATATAAAAAATTTATAAGTTTAAATATATTAAAAAGCATAAATAAAAATAAAAAATGAAAAAATACTTTCTTATGTCTTCACAATTATTTTTTTTGCAAAAAATACACTTTCTCTCTTCATTCATTTCATTGGATGAATGATATACTCTCTCTCCAATCCAATGAAGACCCACAATGATGTTAAACACCAACTTTCATCAATTCAATGATTAAACATTCATTAGATGGTATATTGTGATGCTCTAATGCCCGCAAAACATATGGGAAGTAAATATAAAGTTAAACTTGGATACTAAAATTCATGAATTGTTTGTATAGTGAAACCTCCACTTTCTGTAATATGATTTTGGTAGTTTTTTATGTTTTCAAAGGATTATGATTATGATAGTTGAAACTGCAAGGAAAACGTAGAAGCTTGCCGTGTTATATGATGCTTAGAGCATCCACAATGCATGGATGAATTTTCATCCATTCATTCACTCTCTCTCCTCCACATCATCTACTTTTAAATACTTAATTTTTTAAATAAACTCTCACAATGGTTCATTTAATCATTCATCCATCCATTCACTATTTATGGGTCCCACCATGACTTCATCTCACTTTATGCATATTATAATTATTAAGAATTATATTATTTTTTAAAATTAATATTATTAATTAAAATATTAAAATAAGATAGTAATTAATTATAAAATAATTTCAAGTAAACAAAATTGAGAAAATCTAAGTAGAATATTAAATTAAACATTTAGATTACTTGAAAGTTAGGAAACACAACATTCAATTAAAACATTACAATGAATTAAAACATTCAATTGTTAAAAAGTTTCAATTCACATGCATATTTGAAATTAATCCAAATTTTAAATATAAAAAATTTATAAATTTACATATATTAAAAAATATAAATAAAAATAAAAAATAAAAAAGTACTCTCTTATGTCATAACATTCACTTTTTTGTAAAAAATACACACTCTCTCTCCATCCATTCCATTGGATGGATGACACTCTCTCTCTATAATCCAATGAAGACCCACAATGGTGTTAAACATCAATTTTCATCCATCCAATGATTAAACACCCATTGGATGGTACATTGTGGATGCTCTTATATAGGCTTTTTTGTTAGTAAAATAATATAAACAAATTAATTTCATAACGGTCTATACGTTTGAATTTTTAAGTGAGATGAAATTTTTTCATGGTATCAGAGACACAAGGCTCACGTTCACGTTTTGAATTTGATTCCCGCTCCTCCCTATAATGGAGAATAAAAATCCAGTCCACGAGTGAGCGGAAATCGTAAGAAAATAATATAAATAAATTAATTTCACCATTATCTATAGTGATGGAGGTGAGATCGCGATGACGGTCTTGATTTATTATAATCACGATTTAATTAGGAAATTAGTAATTAATATAATTAATTTAATTTATTAACATTTATTATATTTCCGTAATTAGTGTTATGGTTTTATTATTTAAGAGTCCGCCCTGTAATCTTTTTATTCAATTAAGTTGAGTATGAAATTAAAATATTGTTGAAAGTGTTTTCTCTTCTTTTCCTCTTGCAGGTATTCCAATGGGAATCAACGGAGATTAAGAAGATTGTTTTGTGTAGTTTACGCTTCTCCCTGCATCAGTTGGTATTAGGGCGTCCACAATGGTCCATCCAATGAGAATTTAATCATTGGATGGATGAAAGGTGATGTTTAAAACCATTGTTGGTGTCCATTGAATTAAAGAGAGAGAGAGAGTGTGTCATCCATCCTTTGATGGATGGAGAGAGGAAATATATTTTTTACAAAAAAATAAATGTGATGACATAAGAGAGAGTATCTTTTCATTTTTTATTTTTATTTAAGCTTTTTAATATATGTAAATTTATAAATTTTTAATATATATTGAAGATCAAATGTTCAATTAAATATCTTTTTTCCCACTTTCTCTCTTCCTATGGGGGATTACTCTTTTATTCTTCATACTTCTTCAATTTAATGTTCAACTAATATATGCCAATTTACTCTCAATTTATTTTCCAAGCTAGCAAAACCCATATTCCTTTCCTGCTCTATTCATACACCATTTAAATTTTTAAAATTTTGATTGATAATATCAATATTAAAAAATAATTATAATTCTTTTAAATTATAATATGAATAAAGTGTGATGACGTAATGGTGGGACCCATAAATAGTAAATGAATGGATGGATGATTAAATGAAATATTGTGAGAGTTTGTTTAAAAAATTAAGTTATTTAAAAGTAAATAATATAGAAATAATGTGGAGGAGAGAGAGATGAATAGATGAAAATTCATCCATCCATTTAGAATGTTGCTTATAGTCAAGCCGCATGAAGTTAATAATGGCAATGGGCCACTTAATTGTGCTGGTAAGCAAATTGACGCAATTCTGGAAAATGACTTTGGGCCTGATCCTATTTGTGCTAATGAAAATATTGGGTCTCATGCCTTTTATTATGGAAATGAACAAAGTGGGCCTGCTAATTTAGAGAAGGGTCCGGTTATTAGCACCCCATAATTAATAAATACACCCACTCACTTAATAAAGTACCAAATATATCCTTCTTCATCAAAGTCCTAAATCAACTTCTGCAATTGTTGATTTTTTTTTTACAGCTTTTTTATCTCTACAATTATTTTAGGCAGTTTGCTGTCGTCTACCACCCCTGACCCCTCCACCATTATCACGGGGTTGCTGCGCCGCCATTACATGTAAAAAATTATGGCCCCATAAGAAGACGAAAATCACAAGAAAAAAACTATAAAATGAAGGATAAGATCGCCATTATTTTATAAAAATATGTTAAAAGACCAAAAAATGAGAACATTCCTAATCTATTTACAAAAATAACACAGCATTGTTCGGATACAAAAAGAAAAGGAGAGAGAAAGAGAGGGTGATTCGGTTTCAATTGGTTTGTTAAGGAACAGAGAAAGGTGGGGTGGAAGGAGAGGGAATAGAGGAAGGGGGGTGTTGCGCAAGTTGGATGAATAGAGAGAGGGAAAATGGAGGGAGAGATGGGGTGTGGAAGATTTCTAGACACTATTTTCTCAAGGGGCGATGACTGCGCACAAAGGAGGCGGCCTCGGCCGGCGATTAAAAATGGAGGAGGAAATGAGAGGAGACCATGGAAAAAAAATAAGGGAAGACAAAAACATTTCACGATTTTTGCTAAAGGGTATAATACATAATTCACAATTTTTACGGGGGTGCATCCACTAATGTTGGGGGTGTGTATAACGGGACCCATTTTCAGAGTTTAATTTTGTTGAGCCTACTAGACCAGATAATTATTTGGGCCAATTTGCGCATGCAAATTTAGTAGATGGGTTCGATAATTAGTACGAGTCTTTTGATTAAAACGGGCCACTTATTTATGATGACGAGCAATTCGTAATTGATTCTGAGCCTCCCATTTTTGATACCGAGCCTGAAGATGGTATGTGTCAAACTTTCGATTCTATGCTCCCCATTTATGATATGGAGTCCGATAAAGATTCTTGTCCAATTCATGATACAAACGTTTTCATTTTATGGTACGAAGAACGAAGATATTTTAGTTCCGGAGCATCCATATCCTAAGCCACTAGTCGATTTTGTCTCGCTAACTAATTACTATTTTTATATTAATCATGATAGTTATTTTTTCGTCACCTTCTTGAAGCCTCCATTTGTTTATCGCCTCAAACTTATGGAACACATCCGAACAACCGACATTTTTGACCTCCTACTTGATGGCTTTTTATTATCCCTCTGGAGATGAGATCGATGTTGATTCGAGGACGAATCGTTTCAAAGAGAGAGAGAATGATGGAAATAAGATCGCGATGATGATCTTAATTTATTATAATCACGATTTAATTAGAAAATTAGTAATTAATGTAATTAATTTAATTTATTAATATTTATTATATTTTCGTAATTAATGTTAAAAAATTTATTATTTAAGCACGTCATTTGTAACATTCTAATACAGTTGGGGTTGAATATGAAATAAAAATATTATTGAGAGTGTTTTCTTTTATTTTCATCTTTGCTGATAATCCAATGGGAATCAACGGAGATTGAGAAGATTGTTTTGTATAGTTCATGCTTCTCTCTGCATTATATAAGTTCGGACTTTTAAATAAAGATGAAATTATTTCATTATTATTATTGAAGTTTAGTAAAGATTGAGTGATTTTTTTGATGGATCATTGAATGTTTCCAATGGGTCACGTAAATGTTACGTTTCCTATTTGCACACACAATCACATACGTCCGTGTCTTGCAGAGTTTTCCATTTATATCGTTTTTTGTCACGTTAAAGAGTATGCGTTGTTTTCAATGTTTATTTCTTCAAAATATACAAAATTGAAATGAGGAGATGGAGAGGATCCATTGTCTTCCCACTTAACATGTATGAGTGCCCAACTTTTCAGTCCAAAAATGAGTGCTCAAATATTAATTGGTGCAAGAATTGTTTTTTAGTACTAAAAGGCCCAAAATTATTCATAAAAAAACAAAAATACCCCTTTTTTCCTATTTTTCAAAATCTTGTCTTCCCCTTAAGGGAATTGATGGAATTGAAAAATAGGAACATGCATATATGCATTTAGATTACAGTTTGACACATCCACATACTTTCATACTAAAAAAATTATTAGAATCTTGAAATTTTCATATCAAAATTAAAAATTACATAAATTTACATATCTAAAAACAAAAAATTTACATACATTTGTCTAAAATCTAAAAAATTATATATTTTCGTCTCCAGTTCAACATGCATATGTGCATTAAAAAATGAATCTGTGCATCTCAATCTACAACCAGATTCAAAAAAAAATATGCATCTTCAATTTGCAAAATAAAATATCCAACACAAGCTCCAGATCTGTATCTTCAATTTGACCACCCCTCAAACCCAAAAAATTAGCACAAAGCTGCAAAACACATAGCAACCTCCGCTCACCTTCAATTTGATACACACATAGCAACCTCTGCTCACCTCTGCAAAAACATAGATCTGAAATGAAGGAAATGTCTAGAAAATTGCATCAAAAATCGCAACAAAAATCACACAAAGATCTAGAAAAATCCAAACAAAAATCGCACAAATGAAGGAAAGATCTAGAAAATCGCATAAAAAAATTTCACATCAACATGCACAGATGCACGAATACATGAACAGATACACGAATAGATGATTATATGCAAAAAAAACATGCATAGGTTCATGAAAAATGATGAACCTATGCATCTCAATCTAAAAAAATCAGATTAAAAAAAATTGCAAACACATTCAAATCTATCCATCTACAACCCAGATTCAAATTGAAAATAAAAATTACAAACAAACTCGAAAATCAAACAGAACACTTTCGTCTTCAACGTCGGCTCTGCCGCCGCCTTCGTCTCTGCCGCCGCCCCCTCACCACCGCCAACAACTACAACCCAAAATAATACCAAAGGTCCACTGCCCCCCTCGAAATCTGACCATCAACGTTGTTATACATATCCCTAAAACCATAAATTGAAAGCAAACATGAAACAATACTGAATCAATTCACAGAGGAAATATTTATATTAAAAAAATTAAAAAATTAACTTTTTTCTTTGATTTTGTTACAAATCGTTGAGGTTTTTTTGACTTACCTGTAGGGCTTAGATTGTTGTTGCTGTGAGGGCGCCTGCTAAAGAAATTGTTGAAAGTGATTCACCACCGCCACAACCGCAACCCAACCCCCCCCAAGATTCACAAAAAACACCACAGATCTGCTGCAAAATACCACAAATCCACACAAATTTGTTCAAGTATCGGAGGTTGGATGTTGCAGCGCTCGAGCACGACGGTGGTGGTGGTGGTGGCGGCGTGTATGCGTGGATGGTGGTGGTTTGGGTGGTGGTGAGGTGGCAAGGTGTTGGTGTGTTGGTGGTAGTGTGTGGCGCCGTGTGTTAGTGTTAGTGTGGTGAAGAAGGCGCCCCATCTTGAACAGGCGGCGAATTTGTGAGAGAGGAGAAATGATTTGTGAGAGGCGTTGTTAGAGAGAGAGAGCGCAGAGAGAAATGAAACAAAAAATGATTTGAGCGGCTGATATTTTAGGGGATGGGGGGTATTGTTGGTTTTTCAATACCCATTTTGGACCTATGGGTATTTTAATTTTATTGTTGGACCTGCTAGTACTTATATGGGCTTTTTTGGACCTGCTAGTACATTATTCAACATTTATCTCATGCTACACCTAGTGTGGAGAAATTAATGATGAAACCCGGTCAATGGTCATCCAAATTTGAATTTGAACTTATCCGCGTGGTTCATTGAATCTGGATGTTTTGTAATCCCCAGGGAATTTCATGAGATCACGCAGTCAATAACTGCCCACGATGTTAGTGGGGCTCAACTTATTTCTCCACGTCTTCTGAGTGAGAATTCTTATATATAGGTTGGTTTTTCATTATTTTAAATGATAATTTTAGAAAATACGCGTAAACTTTTTCCTAGAGTTTTGAGAAAACATCTGCATATTTTTTAAGGTTTTAGCTTACTTTCGTCTGCCGGTTAAGTTCACAAAACCTTCTTTTTCAATGGTCTTGTCTTCTTTGAAATTAAAATGTGAAACCGTTTTTATCTTTTTTGGGCGTTACGCATGATCCTCCGCGAAAGACTATCCGGCGATAATTTGACTTGCGGGGAAAAATGTTTTCCTTGACTCGGTTTCTTGTTATTTTTATTGATTTCAATTTTATTGCTGTGTACAAACAAATATTTCAACGATCCCAAGACAAATTATTATGCTTCACTGCATATGAAATTGTAAAACAATTGTTATTCAGAGTTTATTTTCTGAAAATGAAGATCTCCATATTGAGTATTGGGATGAGAAGATTAACCTTGAAATGGTTGTTCTTGAATGTTGAAGGTCGAGGCCTTCTTAGTTAATTTTGGCAGCGTGAAGCCAAATTAATTGAACCACTGTGGTCAATGGCCTGGTGGATTCGTTATCGCAGGCGATTCAATTGTCTTCTCCGTTGCAAACCGAAACTTGAACATTCTGGGTTTGAGATTTCGGCGGAGAAGGAGGCGGCAGTGCGACCGCGCCTCATACCGCAGGCATTTTGTGGCAGCGTAGGCGGCGGTACGACCGCGCCTCAATTACTGCAAAATTTGCAAACCCCTGATTTCTGATATCCCGTTGCAATTCCGTCGGCCGTGGAGGCGCGCAGCGAGCACAGAGATTGACGAGGGCTGGGTTAAGAGATAGAATTGGAGATTTTGAGTGCTGATGTGCTGATCTTCGTTCGTTTCTCTTTACCAGATGGCGATTCGATTCGTTAGGTTGTAGAAACGAAACAGGGGTTTTCTGAATCAGAAATTTCCTTTGATGGTTGCATCTCTTGAGTAGAGATGGCACCTCTGTTGGTGAAATCTAGTTCGCGGCGACGGAAATTTCCTGTAAATTTCTAAACCGGCCGCGAGCGCATCTCACCCGGAAATAGGGCCGCCGTTGGCGAAAGGACTCGTCGGAGCGGCCGCGCCTCTCCTGTTCAATGGCTAATCGCGGTTCCGCTGTTAGTTTGAGACCGTCGAAAGGAAAACGCAGCCATGGGCGCGGCCGGCGGTGGTGTCGAGGCGGTGAAGTCATACCAAACTTGATTTGGCGAGAATGGCGACGAAGCCTAAGATGGTGGGTAATAAATTCCATTCGTCGCTCTTCTTGAATTTAACCACAGTCATTTTAATCTGTGATGAGGAAGAAGGAAAGTCTTCCGAAATGTTGACCAAATTAAATAGAATTAATTGATTTGGTCACACCCATATCCTGACGTGGATTCATGCCTATCAAAGGCTAAATTGGAAGTAAATCAGCAACCATTTTAAAGAATTTAGATTGGCCCTTTTAGTTGAAAATTTGGGCCACCATTTTTTTTTTCGAAAATGGACGTAATGGTCAATTTAATTAATTATTAATGAGGCTGCTTGTTTTAACTAGGACAAATAAAGAGATTTGGCCCACTATGCTTAATTGGGCTAAAGGCCATTATAATTAATTGATTGGGCTACTTAAAATTGCCGAATTAATTAAGATTATATGAGCTGCTTTTATGGACCATATGATTAGGTCAGTGGCGTGGGAATTTTTAATACCACTGAGCAAGCCTCTAAAATTGTACCAGAGGGTAAATAAAAAGAGCTCTGGTCAAATCCTGAATTGATGGGATTATGACTATTAGAAGTCTAATGAGATTTCATGGGCATAAACCACATGAATTAATTAAATTGCTTTAATTATGTGTTGGTTTATTGACATCAAATTATGATTTGATGACTTTGAGTATGAACTCAAAATGATATATATTTGTGCTGAGAGTACAAATTGTGTTTGGATTGAATCCAAAAGGCCGGTTGTGATAACTCTTCGGCTGAGCAATGGGGCCAATCAATTGCTAATGGTCCTGTTGGGGGCCCGGAGTTGGGCCTAATAAATTGATTATGGCCGATCCACATTTGTTTTAGCATGCCAATGACTGTGGATTAATTTATTTAATACTTGAGGTATTATACATATTTATTCCATAATTTGAATCCCTTGATTGTTGACATCAAATTTAAATTTGATTTGGGATCAAATACTTTGCACTTGAAAGTGCAAATTGTGTATTGAATTTAATTCAATGGACTCGTATAATTCGCTTTGAAATTATTCAGGAGTAAATGATGGCATTTAAGATCTCATTTGAAATCGCGCTTGAAAGCGAATATTTGTGGATTAGATTTAGTCCAAAAGATTGTTGACTCATATAATTCAGTGAATAATTATTGGAGAGTCAAAGGTGGCATAATGAGCCCACGTGAAATTGAGTTTAATTTGGTATTTTGACCATTATTAAATCAAAGTTTCAAATCAAATTTGTTGGGACTAAGAAAATTACAGATTTTAAGGTCCAACAAAGAATTTGAATATGAATTCAAAACGTTTGGTTTTCCAATTCGTTTCGAGATTGTATCAAAATTAATATTTGAGAATATTAATGAAACAAACACGACTCCTCTAGATTTAATTCACACGGAAGTATGTGACTTAAAATTTGTACAAAGTAGAAGTTGGAAAAAGTATTTTATTACTTTTACTCATGATTGTACTAGATTCTACTAAGAAGCAAGGATGAAGCTTTAGAAGCTTTTAAGCTTTGCAAGAATGCAGTAGAGAATTAAAGTAAATACTCGAATTAAAGCAATTCGTAGTGATAGAGGTGGAGAGTATGTGGCTCCGTTTGAATAGTTATGTGCTCAGTCGGGCATCATACATTAAACGACAACCCTACTCACCTTAGTCGAATGGTGTTGCGGTAAGATAAAATCGAACACTAAAGGAGATGGTGAACGCAATGTTGATCAGCTCGGGTTTGTCGCAGAACATGTGGGGGGAAGCCTTTTTGTCGGCTAACCACATTTTTAACAAGATTCCACTTAACACTAAGGATAAGATCCTTTTTAGTTGTGGAAAAAGCGCAAATTATCTTACAAATACCCCAAAATGTGGGGGGTGTTTGGCTAAAGTTGAAGTGTTAGCTCCTAAAGAAGCGAGAATCGGCCCTAAAATGGCCGATTGCATCTTTATGGGATACGCCTTCAATAGTAGTGCTTATCGGGTTTTGATTCACAAATCAGAAATACCCGATATGACAGAAGGTACTACAATAGAATCAAAGAATGTTGTATTCTTTGAAAATATTTTCCCGTGTAGGGATAAAGAAAAAGTGAGTTCGAATAAGCGAACACACGAAGAATCAAATGATGCTGCAGGTCTTTCCACTCAAGAGAGTGAAGAACCAAAACACAGTAAACGAGCTAGAGTTGATAAGACATATGGTCCAGACTTCATCACTTATGTGTTGGAGGACGAACCTAAGTCTGTCAAAGAGGTTATGTCCAGACCAGATGCATCACTCTAGAAGGAAGCTATAAATAGCGAATATGATTCAATTCTGCAAAACAACACCTCCCCAAAGGTTGCAAGACCTTAGGATGCAAGAGGATCCTTAAAAGAAAATACAAAGCAGATGGATCAGTTGACAAATATAAAGCCCGTTTGGTTGCGAAGGGTTTTAAACAAAAAGAAGGGTATGATTTCTTAGACACCTATTCACCTGTTACAAGGATTACTTTCATTCGTGTACTTATCGTGATTGATGCTTTGCATAATCTCGAAATACACTAGATGGACATAAAGACTGTGTTTCTTAACGGTGAGATAGATGTTGAAATCTACAAGGGTTACATCACACCTAGAAACGAGGAAAAGGTGTGTAAACTCGTTCGGTCACTGTATGGACTTAAGCAAGCTCCAAAACAGTGGCACTTGAAGTTTGACAACACTATGTTGTTAAATGAGTTTTGAATTAACGAATGTGACAAATGTGTATATGTGAAGGATACACCAAATGGGTTTGTTATCGTATGATTATATGTCAATGACATGTTAATCATGGGTAACAATCATAACGTCATCGTTAATATGAAAGACATGTTAAATTAAAATTTTGACATGAAAAACATGGGATTAGCAGATGTGATTCTAGGAATCAAAATTGAGAGAGCATCAAATGGAATTCTTTGACACAATCTCATTACGTTGAGAAAGTATTGAAGAAATTCGATGCATTTAATGATCCTCCTGCTAAAACCCCCCTGGAACTCAATGTCCATCTGAAGAAGAATAGAGGAGAACCAATAGCTCAGTTGGAATATGCAAGGATCATTGGAAGCGTGATGCATATTAAGAATTGCTCACGAAGATCATATGTCGAGATCAAATGAAAGCTGATAGAGGGAATGATTCTGAAATCCACAAAGAAAACAGAAACAGTGGAAACCCAACCATGATGATTGGAGATCCCAAGAACTTGGTTCAAAAGGGAAAACTAAACTGTGAATGTTAGTTGTACAACACTTGAAAATCATGACCATTCCTGACAGCACTGAGTCAAGTGTTGAGAACCCGTAAGATGTGGTAAAGGTTAAGTCTTTGATTTTTAATGATTCCTAAAGGTCCAGAAGGGACTGAGTATGACGGGATACTCGAAAGGAGATCACCTATGTAAATGAGAAGTGAGTGCCGCTTCAACCAAACATGTATGAAACACAAAAGGGCGTCCATGGCCAAAACAGACAAAAACATGAGAACGAATCGGAGTCGAGACAGGCTTGTGTTTGCACTGCCTGTAAGGTATACACGAAAGTGGATTAGTTCAAGGCATCGTGTGATTCGTGTCCACTAAGCCGCCGGTGTACCCAACAGTGCTGGACTACGAAAAGTTCAAAGCCACAAACTACTTCTCAGGAAGCAACAAAGTCTCAAATGAGCTGAACGATGTGTTTGCATCACTATATATTTAATTTTCACTCATGTGGGGGATTGTTGGGGAAATTAATGATGAGACCCGGTCAATGGTCATCCAAATTTGGATTTGAACTTATCTGCGTGGTTCATTGAATCTGGACGTTTTGTAATCCCCAGAGAATTTCCTGAGATCACGCAGTCAATAACTGCCCACGATCTTAGTGGGCATCAACTTATTTCTCCACGTCTTCTGAGTGAGAATTCTTATATATAGGTTGGTTTTTCATTATTTTAAATGATAATTTTAGAAAATACGTGTAAACTTTATGCATAGAGTTTTGAGAATACGGGCTCGTTGACAATCCAACGGCCATGATCCCGATGAGCGTATGGTGGTTAGCTCCGCAATATATACTCTCGGGTATTGCTGATGTTCTAGCCATGGTTTGTCTTCAAGAGTTTTTCTATGATCAAGTTCCCGATGAGCTCAAGAGCGTCGGTCTTGGTCTCTACGCGAGTATAATCGGCATTGGTAACATCATAAGCAGTTTCCTTGTCTCCGCAATCCAGGACGCCACGAAAGGGAACGGTCGTGCCGGTTGGTTTGCTGACAACCTTAATCAGGCTCATCTCGATTACTTCTATTGGTTGCTTGCCGCGATTGCTACAATTGGAATGGTTCTCTTCGTTTATTCTAGTAGGTCTTACGTTTACTCCAGACCGCGCGTTTTGTCTTAACTCACACGCTTCCATCTACCATATAAATGGAGATGTTGTATTATTTCATTTGTATAATTCTTCTATTACATGCGATTTATTTGTAAGGAAAATATAAACTGGCGTAAGTTTTGTATGGATGCCAGAAAACTTCTTGTAACTTTTTAATTCAAGTCTCCCTTCCTATCCATTTATCCATAGACATGACAAAAACTTGTACGAAACGTTCTCATATATAAAACGAGTACAAATTAGTACAAATAAATACACATCGCTTTCAAAATATTGCCCAAATTATGAGCTCGTTTCATCGTGAGACCATCTAATGCAAGTGTTGACTTTGTGAAATACAAAGATTATTATAAAGGACCATATTAATGTGATGAGTGTTTTGATGTCAGAAAAGTACATGTAGAGGTGTTTCTAAGACAGCCCACTTGGAATTGGGCCCAAGCCCATGTGGATATTAGGTGCAGTTGAATAATTCTCGCCAATGAAACCAGAGTCCCAAAAAAAACCATCACACGGTACGATGGTTATACGGTTTACCCATAAAGACAAAAAAAAGTGAATACACATTTTATAATAATGAATAAAAATTTGTATAAACTTGATTCATGCTAAGAATTTTATATTTAATTCATATATGACCCTACACATTGTATAATACGGTTTAGAAAAATGTGTTAGAAATAAGTTAAATTGATCAAATAATTCAAGCTCATAGCATAGATTTGGTTCATGGGAGACCAACTAATATTTTTAAAAAATATAATAATTATACTATTTATTCAAAAAGTAGTATTAAAATTTTAACAATAATTATTTTTTACAATAAAATTATTATTGCGAAGTAGGATAAATGAGTCAAGCCGTTCATAAACTATTGTTACTATTCAGGTATCAATTCTAAACATCTAATTTCAATTTTTTTTAAATTAAATTTCAAGAGCTAAGTTTGAATCTAAATTTAAACTTATACAATTTTATGGAGTTAAGCAAAAACCTAATAACATGGATTCAAGATCATGCAACACATGTTCACGAATGTATTCGAACTCCTAAACTTTTTTTTTAAAATCGGATAAATAGTAATTAAACTCGTAATCTCACGACATAAATAGTGGTGCTCTAACCATTTGAGTTATTACGCTTTCTCTATTCCAACTCCTAAAGTGGTTTACAGGTGACCCCACTTTTTTCGGCTTGACTATTACATTCCTTAAAAAAATCTCATACATATTTTTGCCTTGTTTTTAATATTTGCATTTCATTTAATTTTTTAATTTCAGAATAGATCCAAGTGGCTGGTTCGAATTGAGATATTTTAAATCAATAAGAAATAAAAAGATAATGAGTAAAGCACCGACATTTATACGTCCACAACCCGTCTGTATTAAATAGCATCAATCATACATGCATATACCCCAATTTCTCTAGACTAAACCCCTTTATTTTATATTTTTCAATTAAAAGTAAAACTTTATTAATTACAGTTGGACCCAATAAACTTAAAAGCACTCAATTAAGAAATATATTATTTTAGACGTTATTAAGAATATACTAAAATTGACAATTGCAATTTAGTGCCTTTATTTAATTTCTTTAGAAATCTAAACCAATTAGTCCGTTGAAGACTTTCTAATAGAAAAAAAAAACAGTATTACTAAGGTACGAATTGGTTAAACAATTACGAAGGAAAATAATCATTGTGTTTTTAATTTAAAATAGAAAAGAGATAAGTCAATGAGACGTCTAATTCATTGCACCCAACCAACGCACATCGACAAAACCTTTATTAAAATAAGTAGACCTTTTTTTTTGGAAGATTAAAAAAAGTAGACTTGTACTAAAAAAATTGTACACGTTAACATATATATCTTACTTAGGGTGTGTTTTGAAACGCTTAAAATAACTTTCAGAAATAATTATTTTTAAAGTTCTCTCTCACAACTTTTAAAAATAAATGTTTTTTAAAGTTATTTTAAGTGTTTCAAAACACACCCTTAATTATTTGTTAATGAATATGTCAATTCGTTCTATTTTCTTATTGATGTTTTTGTTTAATTAAGTAGTATTGCTCATAAAGAACGGTGTACATGGCTCGTTTCCATATTCTAAGGGCATTCAATTATGCAGATTCTTATTTCATGTATTTTCTTTTTAAAATTAATGTGTAATTTACACCCTTTTACTCTATTATATATATATATATATACTTTTTTTTTTGGAAGGGTCGATTGACTATGGGGGTCAAAAAGAAAATTACTATTACTATTCCCTCCCTAAAAAAGTTACCATCATGAGGATATTATCATATGGCCGCTTTAGGAGATTTGTTATTTCACACATTTCTTTCCTTTTTCATGTTATACTAGTATTATTAGAATCATTAGTGGGAAAATTTTATATACCTATATGACTATATCCAATACTTTCTTTTCTTTATATTTAACATACAAAGGATTAATAACAAATTACAACATATACAATTATTATTTTTATAAATTATAATATGTACCATTCTTTTTAAATAAAATGCAACATGTACTAATAACAATTAACAGATTGCAACATCAATTAATAATTATGTTATTATTAGTATATTATCATTATTGTAATTTTTATTAATAATAACCATGTGCGTCCAAGTTAAAGGTAGTTGTGTTATTGTCACACGTTCCGTCTGTGTGAATTTTGGTAGCAATATTTAACACGCGGTGACTTGGTATGGGACAAGAATATTATCCAATCAGATAATGTTCCCTTTTTTTATTTTGGTAGTTATGGTTTTTCTGAAGGCGTTATCATGGATCAAGAGTATGAACCTGAAAAGTGTCATACTTGAAGATGATGCAAACATTGTTATAGACTTTATCAATTGAAGGCGTCTCAGAATACGGTTGTTGGGCCCTAGCTATATTCAATCTTGTAATTCTATTTTGAGTAATGACCTTAATTTTCTAGAGTTACATTTTTATGAATTAGGTCTACACGTGAATTTTATCATATAATAATATTTTTTTATATATAATAGCGATATTATTTATGTAAAACAATAATAATTTTTTGTACATAATAATGAAATAAAAAAAATATAATTTACTGTGAACTCAGAGTCAGACAAATTTTTATAATTTTTTATTAACTTTATCCAACGAGAGACCAATTCTACGCCCACGAGATTGCAAGATCATTTTATTTTTATGGGACCTCTCGTTGTTGGACTGAATCCCCAACTTCAAGGTTGGACTTTCTAACACTGTTTGTATTTGTAATAATATGAGCTAAATATTATTGTGTTAAAAAAAATCACACTACTCCCTCCGCCTCAAACTTATTTGTATATTTACTATATACTCGGAGTTTACGGTAGAGTTGTTTATTAATATTTGAGGTGATAACGTGATAAAGTGATGATGGTAATATTGAAAATTTAACTTTATTGAAGACTAGAATAATATTTATTAAAAGTGATAAAGTGATAAAATGTTGAAGGTATATAAATGAGTAACATATTATAAATAAATAGATGTTTGAAAGGTTTGAGTTAAAATATGTATTTTTATTTAAAAAAAATATACAAATGAATTTGGAACTGAGTGAAATAAAAATTGTACAAATGAGTTTAAGATGAAGTGAGTATTATTTTTAGATAAAAACTCATATATGAGACGGTGGTTGCTATTTGACCCACGTTAAACCCATCGGCCCAAATATCTAATTAAACTCGTTAACAAAGTCTGACCCAAAAGTCAAATCCCTAATGAGCCATTTAACCTTTTGCTTTCTTCTTTATTTGTCGTCCGCCGAATTGTTGTCATCTCTCTTCTTTCTTTCCCGTTCGCCGCCGCTTGTTGTTCCCCGCCGCGCGAAGTTCCATTTTGATGTCTATCTTCTCTATTTTCAGTTAGCCATCTTATTGTTCGCTGCCGCACTAGGTTAAATTCATTTTCTTATTTTGCTTATTTGCTGTTAGAATTTTCAAATCGGAATTTTTATTTTATTTTAGCTTGAATGTTGATGATGTTTTACACTAGAGAATTTTTTTGTCGCTACTTGATCAGCTAATGTTCTTAAATTTCTACATTGAATCACTTTCAATGTATGTTTTTTTCAGAAATTAATGAGTTTCTCAATGGTTTGGCAAATAATAAATATTGAATTTTCGAATATGTTTGAATAAGTCTATTTATATTGTTTTAGCTTTGTACATATCTTTGATAGTGTGATTGAATATTGTTCTTGTGACTGGAATGCCATTAGGTTTATTATCAACATGAGGAATAAATTTCTTTTAAGAAAAATTGTAACTATCACATTGGTTTGAATGTAGTTTACTCACAATCATGTTCTGAATAAGAATACTAGATGTTAGTGTGTTGTTTCATAAGCTCCTACCGATTTCATGAAGTATGTAGATGAAGGACTTTTTTAATAATGAGAGAAGTTGTAGTTTTCATTCAACAATGTTTTTTATTGGTTGCTTCTACATTTTCTATAATCTATTTTGTTTGGTAAATATTGTAGTTGTAGTCCTAAATATACTTTAGTTTAAGTTTTGTGTGTTATTTTTCCTTATATAGTTATCTTATTCATTTGTAAATAAATGGTAGTACTATTTTTAGATAAGTATTTCGCTATATTAATATTTTGATACATTTTGATAGTATGTGGAAATTGAAAGAAGAGAATCATTTTGAATTGAGCCATTTTGAATTGTTTGATTTTAAGAAGTCGTATGAAGCATATAGTGGATTGCATAGTTAAGGTATTGTGTTTTGTTGAGGCTGAAGCTGATTATGAACTTGAGGAATTAGGCGCAATAACAGTGCCCGTCCAGATCACTATTAGAAAGCTAGTTTATGACATTCCGAGGGCCCAAAACATACTTGGAATCTCTCCTCTTGTCGCTAAGTAACCTTGTTTAATTTATAAACTTATTGTATGTATTCTGGTTAAATCATAATAGTAATTAATTTTTGTTGCAGGTGACTAAGTTCAAATATAAAGGCTTTGTTCTTGGTCTATGCATAAACCATTGCATGTTCGATGGAATTGACGCAATGGAATTTGTGAGTGCCTGGGTGAAATTGCGAGAGGCCTTCACTCAATCGAATTCCACCACCACGAATTCAATGGACTGGAGTACAAGACATACCGAACATTGTTGAGCTTTACAAAAAAATGACGTTTTACATATTCATATTCTTCGATTTCGAAAGGCGCAAACATCTTAGAAAAAGGGCCATGGAAGATGAACTGTAGGAAAATACACCACATTTGAGGCCCTCTTGGCATTCGTCTGGAGAGCCCGAGCTGAAGCACAAGACACATTGACACGGAGAATGAGAGATTATTAAGAAATTTGTGTACTATAAAGTGACAATATTCCAATATCAAGTTCAAGTTAATATGTACATCGCTTTTGAGTTGTATCATGATGAAATATTAGTATTGTTTGCCTTCAATAAAAAGTGATACTTATGTATTAATAAGTGATGCTCCTGAATCAAAAGGTGATACTTTCGAACCATAAATTGTTATTCCTGTTATTTGTGCATTGTAGAGTGGTATTGTTCCAATATCAAGTTTAAGTTAACATATAATTCGTGTTTGAGTTATATCATGATCAAATTTAAGTATTGTTTTCCTTCAATAAAGAGTGATACTTATGTATTCATAAGTGATGCTCCTGAATCAAAAGATGATACTCTCGAACCATAAATTGGTACTTCCTTTATTTGTGAATTATATAGTGGTATTATTCCAATATGAAGTTTAAGTTAACATGTACTTCGTGTATGAGTAATGACATGATCAATTTTATGTATTGTTCGCCTTCAATAAAGAGTGATACTTGTGTATTCATAAGTGATGCTTCTGAATCAAAAGGTGATACTCTCGAGCAATAAATTGGTACTTCCGTTATTTATGAATTATAGAGTGACATTGTTCCAGTATCAAGTTTAAATTAAATTGATACTTCCAAATTAAATTGGTACTTCTAAATTAAATTGGTATTTGAGTTATATCATGATCAAATTTAAGTATTGTTTTCCTTCAATAAAGAGTGATACTTATGTATTCATAAGTGATGCTCCTGAATCAAAAGATGATACTCCCGAACCATAAATTGGTACTTCCTTTATTTGTGAATTATATAGTGGTATTGTTCCAATATGAAGTTTAAGTTAACATGTCCTTCGTGTTTGAGTTATGACATGATCAATTTTATGTATTGTTTGCCTTTAATAAAGAGTGATACTTATGTATTCATAAGTGATGCTTCTGAATCAAAAGGTGATACTCTCGAGCAATAAATTGACACTTCCATTATTTATGAATTATAGAGTGACATTGTTCCAGTATTAAGTTTAAGTTAACATGTACTTCGTGTTTGAGCTATGAAATGATCAATTTTATGTATTGTTTGTCTTCAATAAAGAGTGATACTTATGTATTCATAATTGATACTACTGAATCAAAACGTAATACTCTCGAGCTATAAATTAATACTCCCTTTATTTGTGAGCAACATAGTGACATTTTTCCAATATCAAATTTAAGTAAAAAATTTACTTCGAGTGTTTGAGTTATATCATGATCAATTTTAAGTTTTGTTTGTCTTCAGAAAAGAGTGGTACTTCTGGACTGGTAAGTGATATTCTAAATTAAAAAGTGATACTCACAAACAATGAATTGATACTCTCATTATTTTTTAACTACATTATCATGTTTAAATTGTACTCCACGTTTAAATTATATTTTGATCAGTCTCAAGTGAAACATCACTTCTGAATTTATAAGTGATACTTTATAACCAAAATTTGATACTCTTGAACTATTAGTTGTTACTCCCAGTGTAAACATCAACTAATTCATATATACCATGCTTTCAAAATTCAATGTTAAAGTGTAAACCTCACCTGCAAAATCAATTCTTTTCAACAACGAAAACCAACAAATGGCACCTACAACAAGAATTGTTATTCAAGGCAACTCACTAGGTCATACCCTTATTTGACAATACATAAATAAACGAGAAAATATTACAACCCAATAACTCAAATTCAAATGAAATCATACGTATCAAGATGCAAATTCAATAACCCATTGAAAAAATCACAAAAACCGCACAAATAAACATAAGAATTGTATTTAATTATTGTAGATTCAAGTCTTGCTGAAGTAATCCTTCCGCAACCACATCCTCAAAGATGTTCCATTGTCATTCAATTGTTTCAACGCGAATTGGAGGTCTCAAACATCATAGAATCAGACGTTGCTAACCAATAGAGCGAATGAAGGACTATAGAAATAAATTTGGATGATATGCGGGAACAGAGATCTTCGCTCTCGCTGGTATGGAGGTGGGCAGTTTTGTGTTTCCTTAGATTTAGAGATAATTAGGGTATAATTGGAATTTCATCCATTAGTATAGCATAGGTCTATCTAAAAGACGGGCTAATGTGATACGGGTCAAGTTTAAGATCCGTCTCATATATGAGACCGTCTCACACAAGAGTCCCTCTTATTTTTAATACGCCATCTGTTTCGATGATATAATCTTATTTAATTTTGCAGATATGTTAAGAAATTTTTACAGAAATAAATTAGACAAACAAAATACTATAATATTATAATTTTATTTAATAATTGTTATAGTTTCCAACTTAATTAATACATAAAGTTATGTCAATAATTAAGTAAAAAAAATTCTATATGAAATCAAAGTCTATATATCTATAACATTCATTAAAAAAAAGATACAATTAAGACGGAGCAAATAAATTAGTACAATCATTATGGGTGAAGTGAGTGGAATTTGAACTTTTTGTCTAACAAAATGGTATTATAAGCTTCTTAACAACTTTTTGACCACTCTTCATAGATGAATTTGAACTTTTTAGTACTCCTCTCCGTCCCGTAATTTATGGTTTTTTTACTATTCATAAAGATTTTGTGAAAAAAGTGTTGGGATAAAAATAGTTATTTATTAATATTTTATGTGATAAAATAATAAAATGGTGGGTAGTTAGGGGTATAAAAACTTATTTATTAATATTTTATATGATAAAATAATAAAATAATTTTACTATACACTATGGGACAAAAATAATGATAATTTTATTATAAATTATGAGATATAGGAGAGTACATCATAACACTCTTGATTTGACTATTCTTCAGAGATGTTTGGTTTTAATACTCCAAAAATATTTTTGCCATTCATCCTTCAATGCAGACAATTGAAGAATAACTTAACAACGACATGGAGTAATATTTTAAATTTAATCCATCAATTCAAATAGTTTTGATAGTACAATCCTACTAATTGAATTCTACAATTAGTTATTTTAACGCCCTATAATGCAAAGGGGCATGAAGGCAATAATTTGGTTAGACTTGATTAGATTATTAAAAAATGTTACTTATCTATTTTATAAAACACAATTGATGAGCTGTAGAATTCAGGACAATTGGTGCGGTTATACACATTGAAAGTGCGCCATATAATGAAGGCACGAATTCAAAATTTCGTCTCAAGGGGCGAAATTTTCCGTTCAATAAGAATGTTGTTGAAATTACGGGCGCGAAATGATAAAAGTTTATAATTTTAAAGCATAAATATAAAACTTTCAACATATATAGTACAAAAAAATTACATCCCCAAGGAGGGTGACCCCCTAATTTGTACCTGGATGAAGGGAGTTGTGCACACCTCTAGTGAGATTTCATTTTAAAATTGATTGGTGATAAAAGGAGCAATTCACAAGATTTATATACTAATCTCATTTCTTTCAATATTTTGACGTGAGACAATTAATTTGTGATTTTTTTTTTATCGTACATTCAACATGTCTTAAACTAGAATTATACTCCATCCGTCACAATTAGATAGGTTTTTTTTTTAATGGATATCCCAAAACCAAATCAACTATATAATTGGGACGAGAGAGTATATTGAATTGGACAATTTATTATGGATAAAGTTGTTGTTTACATAATATCAAAAACTTTAATATTATTATTTTAAAATTTGAACTTCAAATATATGAAATCAATTTAATCATATTAATTTCCTAACAAAATGTATTAATTAGGTTGGCTCTCAATAGTGGCAATCCCAAAATCACTATCAATCACCTCATCAATAGCCAACCGCTCGCCTCATTATATCATCATTGTATTCCTATCATAACTTAGACGCAGAGCATGACGTATTTTGGGGTATATATATTGAATTATTATTTTTAGTTCATGTCGTAAATTTGTAAAATTTTACTCTGTCCGTCCGGTGATTAATGCAACACTTACTTTATTTGATCATCCCAACATTACTGCAACACTCCAAAAATGAAAACAAACATAATATTAATACACTCACAACACTCTTATTTTATTTCACTCAAACCCACTTTATCCCACTTTATTTAGTTTGAGGTCCAATTTATGTGTTGCAATCATCTTCTTTATTTTAGGAAATATCATTTAGTCCTTTTTGAATTATAATATTCTTTTACCTTCTTGTTTTATTTAAAATTCGCCTCGCTTAGATGTGTGAAAATTTAAAGAGAAGATAAGATGGCTTAGATGTGGCAGTTTTTAAACATTCAACATTTATTTGATAGAAAAGTTTAAAAAAATTGGAGAAATAATATAAATTTAAATGGAAAATAAAGAATAAGATATTGTAATTCAAAATATATCAATATTAATCTCTATTTGTAGAGAAAAAAAAGTTGAGAATTTTGATATAATTTTTATCTTTTTATATAAATAATAATATCTTAAAAATAAAATTTTAAAATGTATTCAAATAAAATTTATATTAACTAATCAGAATATGTCACATGTCACATGTATATCTGGGAACAGTACATGAACTCGGTTCAGTGCAGCGAACGGTTCATCCGATTTATATAAATTTTGATTTTTTTAAAACTTTTTTTTTTGTCTTTTGCAGTGAACGTGTCATACGAACCACCGATAAACATAGTCTTAGATAAGGGTGTTTCAGATATTTTATATTAGGTCGTTTTAGACTATAATATTATGGGGTGTATTTGGAGGAAATTGGGTGTGAGCAGTGACACTCAATATGATACTCTTTATTTATTTAAAAACACGTAATGATTTTATTTCTTTAATTTTTTTGAAAAATATGGGTCCACTTGCTATTTGTCTCCTTTTTTCTTGATTGAGCTAGGTCCTATTCCTATATATAACCAAATTTGTCAAAATTAGGTATGTGTATACGTTGTATTAAAATTTAGTCATCAAACACATGGATCCAACGATAAGGACTAGTTCAATCACAATCGGAAAACAAAGAACTTACATTTTACAAATAAATTATTAAAATATAGAGAATAATTCAAATATAATAGAAAATACAATAACCTAATTTTCTTTATATGAGAATTAGAATTAATAAAAAATAAAAAGTACAAACACCTCAATATACTTTTTTTTGTTAACAAAAGAGCCCACATAAAATTTTACTCGTGTATGATTCCCTAATCACAATAGTGAAATAAATTATATGAACTCATATTTTGTAAATGACATGAAAATGACTAGTATAGTATAGACAAACAAATATTATTGGCCTAAGTTAATGGCGTTTTATCTTACAACCATATTCGCAAACCCTACACCACCAACTCAAATATTTATCTCACATTTTCTTATTAAATATTATGTGCATAGGTTAATGGCTTTTCACGCTAATGTTGAGGCCCTTTTTCTTTTTAGGGATCTCCTTTCTAAGTCTTCACTAGTGTATGATTGTTTCCAAACTAATTTAAAGCTATAAATGCCTATAAACTTAATATTACCTTTCTTAATACAACTCATTTTATTCACTTTCAAATAACCCACCCACTTAAATTAATATAATATTCCCAAGATTTAGTGTATGGTGAAACTTGTTCATAATATGAAATTTATATCGCTATACTAATAAATTAATATCATTACACTTGTAAACTGAGATCATAACAGTAAATTTTATAAGTTTTTTTTTTTTTTTAAAAGTGATACCAATTTATAAGTGTAATGATATCAATTTTATGGTATAAATAAATTTCACATTAAAGTTCGTAACTTTATCTTTTCCAACAAAAAATAGTCTCATTAAGTAAGAATTGAGGTATAAGGGTACACTCATCCAAAGAATGACAAAACCAGAAAGAACTATTGATACATCATAAGAGGACCCAGAGACAACAAATTCAGAACCCTACATAAGATATATTAAAACGTACAATATCAATCACTTTAACATTAATTTTACGTAAATAAAAAATCATCCTATATTCATCTTTAAATAAATATACATTTTATTATTCAGACACACTATATTCATCTTTAAATAAATATACATTTTATTATTCAGACACACAATTTACCATTTATTAGTATTTTAAAATTAATAGAATTTTAAAATCCCACTTAAATTCCGAAACTAACAAATGGATAGAGCTTTCAAATTTTGTAAATGATTTTCTCGAATCATTTACTTGCTGTAAAAAAAAAGTTACTTTTCGTTTTCCTTGCATAAATTATTATCGCATACGATCCAAAATGTAGAAATAAACAAATACGGATAGATAAGACAGTAACTGACTCCTGAATTTGCCCGATGTTCACGTATTTTTATTTAAGTTGTTGATCCACCTGTCAAATAAAACAAATTCTCATGTGCACCATTTGCACTAAATTAATTTGGTGTAATTTAATTTTAGAAGTTCTTTTTTAATTTTTTCAGTTTTAGTTTTTTTTTAAATTTTAGTTTTCTTTTAATTTTAATTTCACTTTAGGTTTTTTTTTCCTCGACCTGGCCCGAGTGGTTCATGGTTCACTCGGCCCAAATGGTTCATAATTCACCCGGCCTGAATGATTCATATATGATTTAGGGTTAGGGTTTAGAGTGCATAATTTATCCAAATTAAAATTGAATCCAATTGGTGCAATTGGTGCACACAAGTGTCACTCGTCCAATAATGTTAAAAAAAATAGAAATATTAGTACTAAGGGCATCCGCAATGGCACGGATGGATTTAGGAATCAATAGTGGGGTGGACTAAATTTTTTTTTATTTATTATAAAATTTATATATATATATATATATATATATATAAAACATTTATAACACACGCGTAAATGTATTCTTTTATTTAAGGATATAATTCAATAGGGCGAAAATATAGACATTTAAAGTCATAGTACATCAACATAAAATCATATAAAACTCAAGTGACATATTTACACGAGACAGTCTTACGGTGAGACGGAACATAATTTAATTAATAACTCTTTAACACTTTGAAAGAAATTAATATTGCTTTGGGCTAATTTGTACTCATCTCATCCATGAGACCGTCTTATACGATTTTTTTCTTAATTAATTTAATTAGTAAATTAAATTGATAAAAAATGATACATAAATTTTAAAAATTGATACGATTAGAATTTTTTATGTTAAATACCTAGGTTGATTTACTTTGATGAAACAAAGTGATACGTCTTGCAGTTCGATTTTACTGTTCCACTTTTCGTATTAATTCTATTGGTGTTTAACTCTAGATGGACTCAGAATATGGTGGTTCGTTAGATATTTTTTATTATTCTACATGTCATTTATCCATATTATAAAATACAATATGAAACATCAATCTTGAAACAGGCGATCTCATTCCTACATCCTGAGCTTTCAATTTAAATTTAAGAATATATGATTGGCTTCTATTTAAATTGAATAAGTATGTCTCAATTTTTTATTTTTTGAGAAAGAATAAGTAGGTCTCAATTAAAAGTTGAAAGATAATAAATAATTGTACATATTACATGCATAATAATATGTAATTCTCACAACGTTGCCCTGGGTTGAAGCCTAGTGTAGGATACACATAGGTCCGTCCATGCACAATGGTCCATCCAATGAAAATTTAATCATTGGATGGATGAAATGTAGTGTTTAAAACTATTATGGATGTTCCATTGTCATATGATTGAAGAGAGAAAAAAAACTATTCATCCAAATATGCATTTTATGATTATTCCAAGATAGATAACAAAAAAAATGTATTTTTTACCCTAATCGCAAAAAAAAACCCGAATCAATGACATAAGAGAGAGTATTTTTTCATTTTTTATTTTTATTTAAGCTTTTTAATATATATAAACTTATAAATTTTTAATATATATATTGAAGATCAAGTGTTCAATTAAATGTCATTTTTCCCATTCTCTCTTCCTATGGGGTTTTACGTACGCTTTTTTTCTTCATACTTCTTCAATTAAATGTTCAATTAATATATGCCAATTTATTTTCCAAGCTAGCAAAACGCCATTTTCCTTGTGTGCTCTATTCATACACCATTTAAATTTTGAGTTAGGGTTTTTGTTTATGCGATGTCTTCGTCGTGGATATTATGGTTGGTGGACATCATTTAAATGTTTAATTTAATATTCTATTTAGATTTTTTCAATTTTATTTATTTGTAATTATTTTATAATTAATTACTATTTTATTTTAATAATTTTGATTAATAATATCAATATTAAAAAATACTACCTCCGTCTCCCATAAGACTAGGTCCAATTAAACCACAGAACATACTTTTTTATTTTTATTTTATTATCGAGTTTTTAAGAAATGTTGTTTATTAATTTTTTAAATGATAAAATGATTTTTAAGAGAGATCCAAATTAAAATTGATTAAATTAGTATATATCTACCTATCATCTATCATCCGCAATGGCAATGGGACGGATTTAGGAATCAATATCTTTAAAAATTATTTTATTATTTTAAATACTAATAAAAATATATATATATATATAAAAAACATTTAAAACAAAGAAATGTATTCTTTTATTTAAGGATATAATTCAATAGGGAGAAAAATATAGACATTTAAAGTCATAGTTTAAAATCATATAAAACTCAAGGATGGAGTGAGTAATTATAATTCTTTTAAATTAAAATATAAATAAAAATTAATTTAATTAGTAAATTAAATTGATAAAAAATGATACAAAATTTTAAAACTTAGAAATTTTTGTGTTAAATACCTAGGTTGAATATGAAACAAAAGTGATAAATTTTCGATGAATGATATTAAATGAATTTTTTATTATTCTACATGTCATTCATCCATATTATAAAATACAATATGAAACATCAATCATGGAACATGCGATCTCATTCCTACATCCTCGTTTATTTAAAAATTGATTGGTATTTAATAGAATAAGTATATGATGCGGTAGTGATATGATTGAGAAATAGTTGATGGATGGATGTCATCCATTATGAATGCTCGAAGTGAACTGTGGGCCAATCGTACTGGAGTTGAAACAGATGAAATAGTAAATACAAGATAAGATTACATGTACTTGTCAAATTACACCCCCCACTTGGGAAACATAAACCTTGTTACTAAAGATAACCATTTATTTTTTATTTTTTTTAATAATCATTTAAACAGTTGACACTTGACAGTTGACAGTTGCCGACTTGCCGTCGTAATCCCCATTACGGGTGGGCCGGTTGATTTAGGGGGCGCGGCGGTCGTCGCTTTTCAAATTTATTTTTTAATACTTTTAATATTTTTTATTTATAATTAAATGTTGAAATTGTCTAATTTATTAGGCTTTCGGGTGTCAAATGAAGCGTGTATAATTATCTTAAATTTTTTTAAATTAAAATGATCCGTTATAGTTTAATTTATGGATTTATATAAATATTAAAAAAATAATGGACTTTATATGTATATATATCATGAAGTGATTTTTAATTTGTTTATGGATCAAATAGAAATTAAATTAATCTTATTTTATAAGGTAGAGTTAATTTATTGAGAGACCAAATAAAAAAGATAAAAACTCATTGATGGATGGATGCCATCCATTATGAATGCAAGTGAACTGTGGCCCAATCGTACAACAGATTAACACAAATTACACCCACCCCTTTCAAATAAACCTTGTTAAAAGATAACCAATTGTCAACTTATAACAGTTGACCTTGACACCGACTTGCCGTCGTAATCCCCATTACCTCTTTAGGGGCAAGCGGTCGTCGCTTTTCAATAAAAAAATAGATGAAACTTAAATTGTCTTTTATTAGGCTTTCGGTTATGAAGTCCATCAAACAAAATTAAAATGATCCGTTATAGTTTAATTTACGGATTTATATAAATATTCATTATATATTTTTTTAATTTTTTATGGATCAAATAGAAATTAAATTAATCTTATTTTTTATAAGGTAAACTAAAAAGAACAATGAAATTGATAGTTTGGAAAATTAAATCAATATGTTTTGCTTTTACGATTAATATTCTCCTTGTTTCGATTAATAATTATAAATTATTAACTTGTTATTAACTTGATTAAGTAATTATGTGGAAGCATGTCAATGAGAAATTCAAGTACGCTATTTGAATTTAATTAATTTTTAATAAATTTATTCAATGGTAATTTTACTTCCTTTGAATTATAAAATTTGATTTTTTTTAAAGAAAAACAAATATGCATCCGTGTCTAATTGGGCGAGGGAGAGAACATAGTGTCCCAATGTTCTAAGACAAAGTCTAGTATGAAAATTTTCATATATGAAAAAATTTTAATTTACAATCAAATTCTGTAATTAGTGAAGGTAAAATAAAATTGAGTGGTTCATAGTTCATTCGGTCCAAGTAATTCATGGTTCACCCAATCCGAATATGTCATAATTTATGGTTCATTATTTAGTGTTTAGGGTGTAGATAGTTGATTTAGAACAATTTTATAGATTTTCATACATAAAATTTTCACACTAGAGCTACTCTGTTTGTAAATAAAGGTCGATATTTGTAGTATTCCTATATAATAATTTAAAAATAAAAAATAATGAATGAAGAAGACAATATTGAAATATAAAGGGGTTTGATACTTTTTCCAATTGATAGGAGCACCTAAAAATGTACTTTGACATATCTTATATCTCATGATGTATGCTCATGATCGACGCAAGTTTTTCAAAGTTTTATATTTTGGTTTGTTTATTTTATCTTTTTGGGCTTCAACTTCGTTTGTTAATCTTTTGACCAAATTAAGCTTTCAAATAAAAAAAGAAAATCACGAAATTGGAATTAGTTTACCATTGAAAAGTTGTTTAAATTAGGCTTAATTGCGAATAAAATCACCACCTTTTCATAAATTGCAATATAAGCTAAACTTTTGAATTTTGACAAATAAATCACTTTTTTACTCTTTTTGACAATTTCAAATTCGGGCAATTTGCCCCCTTGCCCGAAAGTGTGATGTGTACAAATATATACAGAATCATCATCCTAATCAGTAACCATATCAATAAATAATTATAAACATAATAAATAATAGTTTAAAAATAAATTAAGTATTATAAATACTATAAATAAATTTAGAACAAATTTGTATATAATAAGATATTAAAACCAACACAAATAAAAATAAATTTCTAATTTCTTCTAATAAAGTCAAAATTAGAAACCAACACAAACAAATAATATTAAAAAATTACAATTATAATTAAAACTGTCATTATTAAAAATAATATTTCTTAGGGAATATTATTTGCCTCCAAGTAACACAATATCAAATAATAAAATAAAATCAAACCTAGGAAACTAAACCTAATGAACATTTGTCTCCAACCAATGTTTCTTACCACACTCCCCAACCCTACTTCCATTCTAGTTGCACCTCCATTTTTCATTCATATTCACTCCCCTCAACATGACTTGAATCAATTTTGAAATATGAATTGGGTCCATACACACGTCACTCCATACTCGACTCTCGAAATGGGAGCTCATTTTTTGTAAAGGAGTATGTTATATATAGCTTTTTTTTTTTTTTTTTTGAATTGCAGAATAGTTTGATTTAGTGTAATTGGAGCAACAAATATTCTGGTGTAATTGAATGTTGAAATTTTTTGTATAATTAGATTTTAAAGAAATTGGAATTTTTTGCAGAATTTGATTACTTTGTGAAGATGTGGTGCCGAAAGGAACTAGGGGACGGGGGTGGGGCAACGGTGTGGGATGGTGTGGGTGGGGCAGCGGAAGAGGCAACATGAGGTTGAAGATGAAAATATTTTGGTGTAATTGAATTTTGATTTTTTTTTTTGCAGAACCAATTTTTTTTTCTCAAGGATGAAGATGTGAAGAGGATGAATATTTGATTTTTTATTTTAAATTTTGCATTTTAATTATTTTATTTGTAATTTTTTTATTCTTTTAATTTGTATTTTATTTTTTAATTCAATTTCTAGTATATATAATATTAATTTGTTTTTTAAATTTTATTATGTTAATAAGTATTTTTTGATGTGGATGCTTACTGGGATGATGATGGTAAAATTTTTGTACACATCAACTTTCGGGTAAGTGGACAAATTATCCGAAGTTGGAATTGCAAAAAAGAGTAAAAGTGATGATTTATTTGACAAAATTCAAAAGTTTAGATTAAATTGCAATTTGTGAAAAAATGGTGATTATATTTGCTATTAAGCCAATTTGTGTGTTCGATATGTGCTAGTTGTATCATTTTATTCTTTGACTTTATCTAGAATATAGTTTCAATTATTTTTTATTTTCTTCTTATTTCACCGTTAATTTAGATTTAACACATACATATCAATACATTAAACACAAATATGCAACTTACGATAATGACTGCGAACAATATCACATTATTAGCCTTGCAATCGTCTCCAACGTCTATGAATGATGAATCAATTACTCACTCAACCTCTACCACTTGCTACCATTATTTATATATATATATAATATACACACATATACATATATATATATATATATATATATATATATACACACTAAGCAATTTAATAACCATCTCTTCTTCATGAAGAGGTATAGATGATTCAGTAGTTTTAACAATTTGTTTAAAACCCATTTTTTCAAAAGCTCTTAATTTATAAACCATTTTAGGTTCAATTTTAGGAATAGTCCATTTATTCAATAAATCAAGATTTTCAGGAATATCATATTCCTGAGTCATACTGTTCTTAACAATATCCTTTAATCGGAACAGATTCATTAGAATCAAGATGTATTGAATCATGAAACCATATAACTTATATATACCCTGATACCATATTAACATAAGGATCGTGCAAATATCTATATCAATAGTATCTTGTGGATCTTTTACAAACACGTATAGGAAATTACTGAGAAATTCCATAGTCCATGAGTTAACCTGAAAAAAAGTTTTACACCCAAAAACGCATGCGCCTATTCATCGGCAAAACGACAAAAAGGGCTAGCCCACATGGTTAACTCATGAATATCACTAGAAAGCTCAAACCTACCGGTTAAACCAACTCTACCTTTGATATATCAAATTACAGATCAGTATAAGAATATAATTCCAAATGCACATGATAGTAGAGTATAGTTAAGTCAGGTCATGATTCAATACAAGTAATTTAGCCGACCATTGAGGCGGCAATCATCAGAAATAAAAATTTAAAATACAGAATTTAAATAACAATATACCTTTAACAAGCTACAAGCAAAAACCAGTTTATGAACAATAATATTACAAGGTTACAAGGTTGCACACACGAGAGGGATTTAGAGAGAGAAAGAGGGGGCAAGTCTAAACTTGAGCGAGCCTCTGAAAAGAAAATACAAGCCTATTTATAGATGAAAGAGTCGGACATCAAACCCCGGATTTCAAAATAAAAAAGAAATAGTGCAGAAAAAACAAAGCCACAAAAAGACAAAAAAAAAGTTTGAATACTAATTACTATTCATGAACAGTACTTTGTCTGCTGATGCAAGCAATGACAAAATTTGATTTTGTCTGATACTGTAGCCACATTTTGCTGGAATGTGCTAAATCAAAGTCTTCTCTAAATCGCCATTAGTGAAGCTTGTTTCTTCAGAAGAATTAGAGTCTTCTTAAATCCTTTTAAGGAATGAGGATAACGTCTTCCTTCATCAATATCATTCATGTATCTCATTTTTTCCAGTACAAGAATACACATTTCAAGAATCTTAATTTTCTTCTTCAGAACTTTGAGATAATTTTTATCTCGGATTTCATTATTATTTTCATAAAAAATAACATGAAAAGGGACCTTCCAGATATTAGAAACTGACATTAGTTTGGAGCTATTTAGATATAATATCCAATCTTCCATTAACACTTTCTTTCTTTAAGTTTCTCTTTAAGAGAATTTCTCAAAAGATCAAAACTTTCTTGAAGAGAAAAGTCTTGATAGTCTTCATTTGGGTCCCGAGCATCTTGTAATTCAGAACCGAAAATCATAGAGACATCTGATTTTGAATCAGAAAAATCAATATCATTGAATAAATCTTTCTTGATATGATCCATATAAAGATCCATAATTTTTTCCTTGGGAAATAAACCAACATATTTCTTAGAATATTCAGAAAATGAAGAAATACTATTTGAAGTTTTTCACCAGAAGACTTTTTATATTCTTCTATTTTGGATTTAATCCTATTGATATTTTCCTGCAAAGATGACTCATGGAGCCAGGAGTAATAACATTTAAGTTATTCCAAAATCTCGTAGTATGGATCCTCCATAAACTTGGTATACCATCTTCAGTATAACTGAATTCTGGTGTCTATTTCCAGACCCATGGGATTCCGGAATCAACAAAAAACATACAAATAGTTTTACTACTTGTATTACGAGTTTTTAATGAAGAAAACTTAATAGAATATTATTCCAATAGAGATTTAATCTCTTCAGGCAAAATATCTGCCATAGTACAAAAATTTTCCCACCAGGAGAAAAGCCAATTAGGAATTTGGTTCCTACTGATATTATCACAAATTTTTATCAGCCAAGTGTGAGAATGCTTAGCATTCTGATAAAATAAAATTTTATAAAAACTTTGAAGATAATCCCAATAATTGTATTGGTAAATTGTTTTAGTGACTTCATTAGTCATGCTTCTCTCAGCAAAAGGAGAAGTACCCCATTCTTGGATGTAGATGATTTTTTTAATAATAAATTTAGAGTAATTTATTGCTTTACTCTTAGGAGGAAAATGTTGAATATCAACACTTCCAAGGCTAATGAGGATATTCTCATAAAATCCTCTCGTCTTATAAGTTACCATATTCCAACTATTAGCTGGAAAATACTTATCCATAAGAATCCATGGCGACTCTTTAAATTTTTCATCATCATCTTCGATGACAAGAATCAATTCTCTCTTAGGAGAATCAAAGAATTTATATTCTTTCTGAGCGACTGAAGAACATGACTCCTCATCATCAGGTTTTGAAGGATTGTCCTGAACTTGAATATTCCTGCTCCGTTGTTTGAGGAATTCTTGAAATTCCTTATCAAAATTTTCTCCTTTTGAAGAACCAATACCAGAAATGTTCTCGTTGTAAAGGTATTTCTTCCCTTGTTGTAAAATAGGAGATCCTCTGCCTCCCTTCCTCTATAAGAGGAATAACTTCTTCCAGACTCGCTCATAACCCGTCTGAAGAAATAAATTCACGAGTTAAAAAATTTGGGAGATGATTATCTTTCCCTTGCTTATAAACAATATCAAAATCAAAATAAGCAAGATGAGATTGCCATCGGGCAAACATTTGTTTAGAAATATTATGTTCAAAATCTTTGAAGAGCATAAAAGTAATGACCGCAATCGGGTTTAATAGTAAATTTACGATTATATAAATCATCCCAAATTTAAGGACACATTTGACAATAGCAAGAATTTCTTTAGCTGTAGCAGAATAATTTTTCTGACTATTATTCCATTTACCGGAATAAAATCTAATGATATAATCCTTTTTATTATCAGGATTAATTTATTTTAAAATACCTTCATACCCCAAATCTGAGGCATCCGTTTCAAAAAAATTAATCCAAATTTTCTCTCTCCTACCCAAATTTTCGAAAATAATTGTGAAAAATTAGGCAAAAATTTTTCTTCTCCTTTTCATTAATTGGACTTTAATTTGGGCTATTTGAAGGGCCTTTAGGAGAATTAAGATTGGACCTCCAATGGGCTATGAAGCTTTAATATTTAGCCAAAATATTATTCAAGCCCATTAATATTAATTTACTCCACTATAAAATTAATATTGAACTATCCATCTTAACCCACAGTACGACTTCACAATAATATGGCTCCCGGTCATTATTTCCCCCGTTTAAGATTATCTTAGTCCATTAATTAATTAAGCTACTGAACAGACTTTATATTAATTAATATCTTTATCCTTGGAGTAAAGACATCTCAACATTATTATCCATACCAAAAATAAATTTCCACTTGCAAGATTTGGTATGATAAAGGTTCTGAGCCCACCAAGGGGATAAATCAAGCAAGCCATACTTGCAAGCGATTCTCCGTATTAAATCTTAGCAATCGTCATGTAATTAATAATATTGCCCAAGATACAAGGTATCGAATCGCATTGATTCTCTTCCCATCATAAGTCAAAGTAATAGTTATTAATTTCACACGATCCTATTTAAGGGACGAAGATTAAGAAATAACGAACCACTGAGGTCTAATTCTTGTACATTCAATACCGAAGAATTTATCCTCCTGTAGGTCATTTTCAGCGCATCATAATGCACTAGTGTAATCCCTTGGTCAAGACAAGCCAATATGAGCCTTACACTTCAACCTTTCATGATGGGTTGTTCATTTCTATCTGGGTTGTGAATTTGTACTTAGTCACGAGGAACTGTTAATTTGATCTTCGTGATCCGCATCACCAAATTAACTACAACGTAACACGCATCTTGACTTTTATCGAACGGGTATGCAAAAAATATATATAACATTCATTCATATTTAATACAACATGTGATAAATAATTTATTTCAATAAAATAAATAAGAAATTCAGTTTTGGTTATACAAAGTAAAAGCATACTTTTCAGTATAACCCCAACAATCTCCCACTTATACTCAAAGTCTCTTTTAAGTATACTACAACATGTCTCGTGTTCTATGTGACATCTAATGTCACCCTACACACCTAACCTAATAATATTTCTCCCACTTATACTCAAAGCGATTTGCAATGCTTTTGACACCCATTCCTTCCACATGTCTCTTGAATGTACGGCGCGCACCTTTGTGAATGGATCTCGCTGGGTTGTCTTCGGCACGCAATCTTTGCCAATTTATGTCTCCTCTCTTAACGATTTCTCGTATAAGATGGTATTTTCTTTCTATGTGTTTGCGGCCTTGTGGGCTTCGGTTCCCTAGAATTTGCAATCGCTTCCGGCGTTATCACAAGAAAACCGTGATCGTCTGGGCAAATTCGGAACGACATCCAAGTCCACCAGGAAGTTCTTGAGCCATACCGTTTCTTTCGCTGCTTCACAAGCAGCTACATATTCGGCTTCCATGGTAGAATCGAAGATGCATTTCTGCTTAACACTTCTCCATGTCATGGCTCCTCCCCCCATGCAAAACACACTACCCGAGGTTGACTTTCTGGAGTCTATGTCTGATTGGAAATCTGAGTCCGTATAACCGATGGGGATTAGACTGTCTGATTGATAGACTAACATTCTGTCCTTTGTCCTCTTCAGATACTTCAGAATGTTCTTAACCGCAGTTCAATACTCTTTCCCAGGGTTACTTTGATATCTTGCCACCATTCCTACGACAAAGCAAATATCCGGTCTCGCACAAGATTAAGGTGACATAGGCTTCCCACAAACAAAAGCATAAGGAACGCCCTTCATGTCATCTATTTCCTTTTGTGTCTTGAGACACATTTCCTTGGATAGATGGATTCCTTGTCTGAAAGATACAAAACCTTTCTTGGAATCTTGCATGCTGAATCGCTTCAAAATGGTGTCTATGTACGAAGCTTGTGAAAGCCCGATCATCATGTTCTTGCGATCTCATGTTCTTACAAAACCTTTCTTGGAATCTTGCATGCTGAATCGCTTCAAAATGGTGTCTATGTACGAAGCTTGTGAAAGCCCGATCATCATGTTCTTGCGATCTCGAGTGAACTTGATCCCTAGGATGTGACCGGCTTCTCCCAAGTCCTTCATATCAAACTGTTTTGACAGCCATTCCCTTACGTCTGACAACATCTTTACATCGTTCTCGATGAGCAGAATGTCGTCTACGTATAGTACCAAGAATACCAAGGCAATTTCGTCACGCTTTTTATACACACAACTCTCGAAATTGTTCTGATCAAAACCGTAGGATTTTATAACTTGATCAAAACACTGATTCCAAGCACGGGATGCTTGCTTTAGCCCATAAATGGACTTCTTTAGCTTGCAAACCAGATGCTCTTGGCCTTTTTCAATGAAGCCTTCGGGTTGTTGCATATAGATTTCCTCGTCAAGACTTCCGTTGAGGAAAGCTGTCTTGACATCCATTTGCCAGATTCCAAAGTTGAGATGTGCAGCAATCGACAAGAGAATTCGGATGGACTTGAGCATTGCTACAGGTGAAAAGGTTTCCTCATAGTCGATCCCTTCTTTCTGAGTGTACCCTTTCGCCACGAGTCTCGCTTTAAAGGTTTCAACCTTCCCGCCCGGTCCCTTTTTCTCTTGTATACCCACTTGCATCCAATGAGTTTTACCTCATTAAGTGGTTCGACTAGCTCCCACACTTTATTGTGATCCATTGAACCCATCTCGGCTTCCATTGTTGTTTGCCAAGATGACGCATCCTTATCCCGGATCGCCTCGTTGTAGGACCATGAATCTGATTCTTCTTCTGAGATCAAGTCCGAGAACTCTCCGATCCCTAAAAATCGCTCGGGTTGTCTGACAACCCTCCCACTACGACGAGGTTTCGGTTGTGTAGGTGTGACGCGGGTATTTCGTCTTGTACAGTCAGCAACAGAGTTGGCCCCTTAAGTTCTTCTAAGGTAATCTCACTTCTACGCTTTTTATCGTTCATATAGTCTTCTTCAAAAAATCTAAAGTGCGTACTGATTACGACCTTTTGATCTTTGGGACCATAGAACATGCATCCCTTCGTTCCTTCGGGGTACCCTATAAACAACCTTAATTCCAAACGTGCATCCAATTTGCTAGCTTCCCTATCCAACACGTATGCCGGACACCCCAGATCCTCATGTGTCCTAAGTTGGGCTTGCGCCCCGTCCACAATTCCCTAGGGGTTTTTGGAACAGATTTGGATGGCACTAAGTTCAGAATATAAGCTGTTGTTTGCAAGGCGTAACCCCAAAACGATTTTGGTAAATCCAAGATAACTCATCATTGACCTTACCATTTCTAAAGCGTTACGCTTTCTTCGCTCGCAACCCCATTTTGTGGAGGGGTACTGGGTGCAGTCAACTGGGATGCAATCCCTTCATCCGACAGGTAGTTCAAGAATTCATCACTGAGGTATTTGCCTCCACGATCAGATCGTAGAAACTTGATACTCTTTTCCTTATGTTTCTCTGCTTAAGTCTTATATTCTTTGAATTTATCAAAGGTCTCAAATTTATGTTTCATTAGGAAAATGTACCAATAGCGTGAGTAATCATCGATAAACGTAACAAAATACTCGTAGCCACCTCTGTTGGGGTTATACTGGAAAGTATGCTTTTACTTTGTATAACCAAACTGGATTTTCTGTCTTATTTACTGAAATAAATTATTTATCACTGATGCTTTAAATATCATTGAATGTTACATATATTTATTGCATAATTTTTCAATAAAAAGTACGTGTTACATTGTAGTTAATTTAGTGATACCAGATCACAGAAGATTAAATTAATAGTCTCTTGTAACTAAAAGTATGCGGTTCACGACCTAGATGGAAATGAACAATCCATCGTGAAAGATTGAAGTGTAAGGCTCGATTTGGATTGTCTTGACCAAGAAATTACACTAGTGCATGACCGATGCATTGAACAAGGACCTACGGAGAGATAAATTCTTGAAAGATCGAACCATGAAGAATTAGACCTCAGTGGTTCGTTATTTCTTAATCTTCGTCCCTTAAATAGGATCGTGTGTGGTTAGTAATTATTGCTTTGACTTATGACGGATAGAGAATCAATGAGATTCAATACTTTATATCTTGGGCAATATTACTGGTCACATGCGATTGCTAAGATTTAATACTGAAGAATCGCGGTACGAAAGCACGCTGCTTTGATTTGCCCTTTGGGAGGTTCATAAGATATATCATACCAAATTTTGCAAGTGGAATTTGTTTCCGGTATGGATAATAATGTTGAACCGTTCCTTAACCAAGAATAAAAGATATTAATTAATGGAAAGCTATTTCAGTGTTGAATTAATTAATGGGCTAGATAATCTTAAACACGGGAAATAATAACCGGGAGCCATATTAATGAATAATACGGGTTAAGATGGATAGTCAATATTAATTATGTAGTGGGATTAATTAATATTTATGGGCTTGAATAATATTGTGGCTCAATATTGATAATTCAAGATCCATTGGAAGGTCCAATCTTAATTTTCCTAAAGGCCCCTCAAGTAGCCCAAACATAAAGTCCAATAACTGAAAAAGGTGTTTAAAAATAAAATAAATTTTTGTTGCTATTTTTCCTAAATTTTTGAAAAATATGAATAAAAGGGGAGAAATATTTTCTTTGAATTTTGTTATGGAATGAAGATATGTATTCTTGGAATACAAGATTATCTCATTAAATTCAAGAAATCTCCCACTTGGTTATTTATGTGATGATTTTCGAAAAACATAGAAAAAGAAGGAAATGAAAGATTTTCTTGATTTTCTTGAAAAGATATTATGGAAGATATGTATTCTTAGAATACAATAATATCTCATAAATTCAAGAAGATCCAAATCTTGGATTCCTACTCCTTATTTTTCGAAAAATACCATAACAAGAGGAGTTGGGATTTTTGTGGAATATTTAATTATGGAGAAAAAAATATATGGGATATATTCAAGATTTCTTGGAGATCAAGAAAAAGATTTTTCCATCTTTATTCCCACCTAAAATTTCGACCAACTCCTCATTATAAATAGGGGATGAATGTTTCATACCAGGTGAACACGAAAATTGATTTTTCGGAAAAATATCAGCGACGATAAAATATCAAATATTTTGAAACGTCGACAGATTGTGTATTTTCGAAAAATCTCAATTGTGAGTGTGCAATTCCATGTGTTGGAAAAATTAGAAATCCACAAAGGTGGTGCAACAAATAATTATTTTCCCTTTTGTTAATTGTTCGCGAGTTTTCTTCCACCGGATTGACGAGCAAGGGCTAGGGAATACTTGGGAAGGCTTTTTGGTGTGTTCTTATCAACCGAGTCCATTGCGATTCCAAATAGGTTAGTTCACGTAAACCCGTAGCAATTCCGCATGCGTAGGATTTATGTGAACTGTTTATATGCATGATTTGTTGTTGAATTATTATTTGAATTAATATAGGATTAATTCATGCTAGTAATAATTGTTAGAATTAAATTTGTATTTAAATATTCATCCCGAATAGATCCGGACAATTAATTCCCCAACAACCTCTTGCTTTGATTTGCATTGGACCACATACATCGGTGTGAACGATCTCCAACACTTCTTTAGCTCTAAGTCCCTTGGCTCCAAATGCCCTCTTGGTCATCTTACCCTCCAAACATGATTCACAAGTTGGAAATGGTTCAATCAGGAGGGTCTCCAATGAACCATCTTGGACCAACCTTTGGATCCTTTTTGGATTAATATGACCTAATCTTAGGTGCCAAAGAAGTGTCTCGTTCATGTTGGTCGAACGTTTCCTTTTACTTGAAATAGTAGATGTGTTATAGGATGAATTGTGTGAGTGATGTGCACAGTTAATAATGCAGAGATTGTTTCGTAAAGTTCCATGACAGATAACCACATCGTTACGAAAAACAGTAACATGTTTATTAAAACAAACATAATATCCATCATCAAATAGTTTTGAAACTGAAATAAGGTTTTTTCGTAAAAACGGAACATAAAGAACATCTCTTAAAATTAAACTCTTGTCTTCAAAAAGACAAAAAGTACGCCTCCCATTGCTTGATTTGCCACTCTCGAAGATCGCCAAATGTGACGAGGATCTCTCTTCCACTAAGTTGTCGAGTCCGCTTGAACCCCTATAACGTGAAACAAACATGATTAGTGGATCCCGTATCCACTACCCACGAATGGGTAGCATACGCCGCTAAACAAGTTTCAACAACTAGTGTGAGAGAATTACCTTTCTTTCCATTCCGCTTGGGTTTGGAACAGGCCCACCTCCAATGTCCCTTTTCACCGCAGTTAAAACACTTCCCTTTTGGTTTCTTTTGGATTCCTAACCAACTTACCGCCTTACCTTTACCTTTCTTAGTACGAGCTTTTCTTTGTTTCCGACTGATCATCTTCACTTTGATCTTGCCTTCCACTGGCCTAGATCTTGAAAGAAGTTTCCTAGTCACCAAAGCCTCGTCTTCTTGTCCCAAATGTTTCTCTATCGTCTCCAAGACCTCTTGTAGAGTATCCATAGTAAACATGTGATCACTCATCACAAAACTACAGTAAAACTCATTAAAACATCTCGGAAGAGTTAGGAACAAGAATTCAATTTGAGCCCCATCATCATACTTAGCACCAAGGTAAGCAAGTTTCTCAAAATGGCACCTGACTTTGAGAACATGATCCCTTACAGGTGTTTCCTCTGTCATCTTTAGCTGGGCCACGCCATTATGATGAAACTGTTCAGTCATGTGGCTTTCTGTTGAAAACATATTCTCGAGACTCTGCATGATTTCCGCAGCTGTTTCAACATCTTTATGAATGTGTTTCAAATCATCAGACAATGAAGTCAAGATCATACACTTCATAAATTTGTTGGCTTTGCTCCCGATTTCATGCATGGATCTCTCCGTTTGATGACCCATCGATAAGTTTTTTCGTGTTTGGATCCCCAAGAACCCAATGTTGTGGTTGTCTTTGTGAGGACAAATTTCATATTTCTTTTCCAAACTCCATAGTTTTCACCAGTAAGTTGGTTTCTTTGAGCATATATTTCAATGGATTAAAAGGTTGCGACATGATGATACTGAAAATAAACATACATCTTGTGTCAATATCCGGATCAACACAAAGAAAATCATATAATTCGATCACATGATTCATATTGAAATCTAAAAAAAATATGAACATGCATCGGCCAACATCTCAAAAACAGCTTTTAAATGAGCCTCTTGGGAGGGTCATCATTTAAAATCATTCAAGCGGGTTACAAACAAGAACGATTACAAACCTTTAATTAAAAATTAATAGTTGGTTCCCACTTGACCAATATAAAATTGACAGTGTTGGGAAATTTATAGTTTTGATGAAAGTTCCAAAAACACATGTAATAGGACCAAATCGGACTGTTAGGTTTGACCGATGTTTACATTAATGCTATAGGAGACCAGTTGATAATGATTGTATAGAAAAACCGATGTATAGATAGGTCACATATTGAGGGGAACTCAATATGTATAGGTCGACCGAAGAATCGAAGAAAAAGTCGATATCCCAGGCCAGGCGAACGTTAAACCGAATCGGAAGATCGATCGAATCGATCTAGTCGATAACTCGGTAAGTCATAAAGCTCAAACCTCGAATAACTAGAAGATCGATGACTTCCGGAAGATAAGACCGGAAGACCTACATCGGTAGAATCGGCCATTGAAGCTAAGACAACAGCGCCGAAGACTTATCGGTAGATTTCGATTCGGTGATCGATCGATCGAAATTCATAAGATGAAAAAACGATGTTTCATCTTATCATACGTCTGCGATCTAAACAAGAAGAAGACCAACCTTAGTTGGAGGAACAACACCGCAAAAGCAAGGCTTTCATCCAATAAGGAAGAAACACGTATGAACAGAGGCGATATCGCGGGGATTCGATGTTGCTCTCTCAAAACGCGGCTATAAAATACACATTCACGCTTTTCGGCCATGCCCGTTCTCAAGACACGTCACATCAAGCCTGCAACTCTACCTAAAATAGCCTGAGATTCAAATTGCTCTCCAACGGCTCTTTGATCTCAAGGTCTATAAATATGGGATCACACTTCAGAGTGAGACACGGAAATGCTTGGACAAACAACATAATCAAGAAGCTCAAACTATAGTCAGATTTCCGCACGAAGAACACAACAACAAGCTTATTTTATATTGTGTTCATCCCATAAGTTCTTAGCAAGAAATCTTTTCATCTAGCTTTTAGGTTTTGTGTCGCAAGAAAAGATTTCATAGTTGGAACCTCAACAATCTTACCCAAACCCCAAGTTAGGATAAGTTGTTTAGCAAGATTCGATCTGGGGTTTCTAATACAGTTTACGGGATCGGTTGAGTGAGAACTCTTAAAACATCTGTTGGTGTCTTGTGTTGGACTAACACACTAAACTAAGTCCATCGGTTAAGTCGGTTAAGTTGGTGCCCTCAGAAAGGGAAGAGAGTGGACGTGGGGACCGGTTTTGTCCGAACCACTATAAATCTTATGTGCCTTTTTTGCTTTGATTAATCGCTCTCACATCGCACAATCTTAAAGCGCATACATTCTAAGTTAAGATCGAATGACACCAAGCTTCGATCCGACGGACCTAAATTTCTCGTCATCGATTAAAAGATAAAACTTGGAATCGATTTATACAAACCGGTTTTTCACACGGTAAAACTTAAGCTTCCGCACACATCGCTTAATCGATAGTTACCGAATCGACCGCTTTCCGCTTCGAAGAAGTTGGTTATCGACCAAAATGATTCATTTCAAGACTCTGATCGAAGCATCTGCTCTCACACCCGATCTGCACGAAAAAGTTTTTTGGTCTATTCACCCCCCCCACTAGACTTCGCCCTCACTTAACCCGCTCGACCTACAAGTGGTATCGAGCGGTTGGTTCTTCCGACCACCGACTCTGTGTCATTGTGGTCAACTGAATCGATCTTGAAAAACCGTTTTAAAAACTCATTCATTTTCCAAAATCACTTTCGGCATGGATAACACGTCCCAGATGTATCATGATCTGCCGTTCTCAATCGATGAGTATGCAGATTAGGCCATATATATGTCCAACCATCTAGGCTCGATCGTTAGGGCGTAATGATGGAAGTCATCGAGAGGACCCATCATCATTTACTACGACAATCCTGCGATCGGAGGAGATCCGGACTTTCCCACGCGAAGTCTTGTGCGAAAAAAAAGCCCGACCACGATGGACCACGGAAGAAAGAAAAAAAGCGCATACTCTGGACACCATTGCAAGACATATCATCATGAAGACAATGGATAAGGTCACCAAAGAAAAGATTAAGTATCTCAAATCATGAAAGCAACGTGGGATACTCGCCGATCTCTGCGAGGGAAATGAATGGATAAAAGACAAATCTTCAAGCCGAATCACCGGTGAAGTTCGAGAAACCAAGATGCTTGCCAACGAAACCATCAACGAACTCGATGGAAGAATTACAATGTCTATAAACAAGCCCGAGAACTTGGTAGAGATGTCGATAAAGATATCAACTATAAGATCCTAAGGTCTCTCACCAAGAAGTGGGACATGAAGGTCACGGTAATCAAAGATTGCCGGGACATTTCAAGAATGAAACCTAGTAGCTTGTTCTTGAGTCTTAAAGCTCACGAGTTCGACCCTAATTGAAAGAGGTCAAGTCGATGAAGGCGAGGTCCCCGCTTGAAACCTCGACTTCAAAATCGGTTGCTTTCAAGGCAACCAAGAATGAACAAAGGCCAATGAACCCATTGGAAATATATTAAGTCGCAGAATGACGCTTTACTTACCGGGAAGCTTGAGAAGTCGATATACAACTTGGTAAGTATCAAGATTTTATAAGGACTATCAACATAGCCGAGGGGCGAGATAGGAGATCGATTGATAGATCTCCGAAAAAGAATCCGATCGATGATCGGAAGGATCCACCGAGATGAAAGGGAAAGAGATAGTCGACGGAAGGAAGGAAGAGATAACCAATCGATAGAAGAAACTCGGACTACTATCGAAAAGAAGTAAATCACCGATAGGTCATACAGACGGAGTGATTCACCCGGAAGAAAGGAACGGTGGATCAAGGGCGTGTTTCAATCTGGGAGAAGCGGTCACTACAAAGACCTGATTGCCCTGACGGCCGCCGAGGGAAGAAAAGAGAAACAAAAGAGAGCAACGCCAGAGATGTAAGAGCCATGGTTGCCGACACGCCGAATCGACGATTCCCATTCTGCCTCCGAGGACTCCGGATACTTCCTCAGAGAAGACTTCACCGACGAAGAAGGTCATTACGACTTCTATGAAATTGAAGATCCGATATTCTCGCCGACGATGATGAACTCGCCCGATGGCCGTGGAGGACCAAATTCGAGGTAACCTCCAAACCCCTTCGCTCGCTTTCTACACCGCTATCATTAAGACACCCGCCGGGAGATTGACCCGCAGCCTCTACTCGAAAGCAATTGCTTGACGATCTCTCCAATGCAAGAGAAACTTATGCTATTGTGGAAGTTTGAGAATGATAAGCCGAGACCGTAAATAATCACCTTTTGTCAAGAAAATGATCTCAGAAAAGCCTAACTTAGATCATTACCAAACCGCCGGAAAGGTAACCGAGAATTTAAAATTCTCGGGTTAAAGCTTCGATCAGAAAAGCCAGATCAAAGATCGATGGCAATTAACAGACGAAGAAGTCGATGACTTCAAAATCTTGCAAGCAAAATTCGATGAGCTATTCCGAATCATGAAAGTCCTAAATCCTCGAGGATAATCTGCGAAAAAAAATAGATGTTTTTTTCAAAATCATCTCAAACCGTTAAAGACATGAACGCCTATTTTCGAGTAAAGATTGATAAGGAGGACTTGGTATGAGAAACCCTCCACATCCTCAAAAAGCCCCTTAATCGATTCATCTCGGAAAGATGTAATCGGGCAATTTTCTCAAAAAGATACACCAAAAGCTAAACTTGTATCTAATAGGGTAAGAGACCGGGTTGAGCGGGTAAGGCAAGTGCCTAACCGGAAAGGAAATGTAAATGGACCCCAACCGGTAAAGCATCGGTCGAGGAATCAAATCGGAAGAACCCGGTTCTTCAAGAGACCTCAACTCGATCAACAGATCGAGAATCGAAAAGACAACCTACAAAAGGGAAGTCTAATCGAGACCCACCCAAGGTCACCGCTTAATAAGCATGCTTCGTAAACCGCTGCGAAAACCATCTATGCGAAAAAAGGATATGAATCTTTTGATGGTAGCGGTCAACTACCCCTATAGTCGAATAAATTTAGAGGTCACAGACCTGAACCACACCGGATAAAAAAGAAGACAAACCAAAAGTTAAATCATAAGTCTTCTAAGTCATCCAAGGTTCACACAAGTAATCATACAAATCGAAAAAGATATGAGGATAAGTATGATTATGTTGACAGTATGGGGGAGACAAATCGTGGCCTTCGATCGGACCGATCACCATAGAAGTGCTCTGTTTGTATGGATCCCCAAATCCAAACCTAACCCCTCAGGGACCCAATCCGAAAAGGGGTACCTAAAGCCCGATCCGATTGCGGGTTCGCGTGTGGTCCGGCCAACAAAGGAGGTGGTGCAAGCAACTATCCGGTACATCGATAGTGGATGCTCAAGGCACATGATTTGAAGCAAACATCTCCTCGGTTCCTACATAGAAACGAAAGGCCCGCGTGTACTCTTCGGTGATGATAACTTTGGTTATACCAAAGGGTTCGGAACCTTAGAGAATGATGATGTACAAGTAACCTGGCGTCTCTCGTATGTCGAAGGTCCGACACAACCTATTATCGGTTTCACAATTTCAACAACGATTCGGTGTTGAGTTCTCGACGATCAATGCACTATCAAGAATCGAGTCACTCAACAGATTTTGCTAACCGGTTCAAGAAAAGGGACGATCTACCCGCGGTGATTGGAACAGGTTGTCCAAGAAATGCGTGCTGATTGTTAAGAGTTCCAAAAGTAGCGATTGGCTCGCACAAAAGAATGAGCCATCCAACTTTAAAACTCTTAATAAGATAAATAGGATGTCTCTAGTAGAAGGACTTCCTAATGAAGTGTTCTCAAAGGATCGTATACATGTTCTGCGTGTCGGAAGGAAAAAGCAATTCAAAGCTTCATTCAAAGGAATTTCCCACCGGCAGATCCAAAGATCTTCTGCAGCCTACTTCATATGGATCTGTTTGGACCGGTTACCCGGTCGATCTCAACGGACGAAATACACTCTGTAATCGTGGATGACTATTCCAAGTTTACAGGGTTATATTCTTACATAAGAAGAATGAGGCGACAACCAAGATACATTTAAATGGCTAAGAAGATTACAAAATGAGAAGGGTGTCAAATAAGTAAAAATCGGATCGAGATAAAGGTGCAATTTACGAACTCTTTTATTCTTGATTTTTGCTCTAAGTTTGGTTATCTGACATGAAACATCACCAATGAGACGCCACAAATGTAATGGGAGTAAATGGTGGAGCAGAACAGAACTCTCAAAAATTTCTTTCGAACAATGTTAAATTTGAACATGCGATACCAAACCGTTTTAAAAGCGAAGCAATCAACACTTTGCATGCCATACTGCAGACGCGGATGTCTCCCCGACTAAGGCTCACTACAAAACACCTTATGAATCGTGGGAAGGGCGAGAAAACCTCGTGTTTCTTTACTTCCATGTTTTTGGGTGCAAGTGTTTACACACAACAACGGGAAAAGTCGGTTGAAGACTTTTGAGGCCAAGTCCGATGAGGGTATATTTCTAGGGTATTCCTCATCTAGCAAAGCTTTCGTGGTCTACAACAAACGAACCCTAGTTGTGGAAGAAACACCCCATGTAACCTTTTGATGAAGCATCTTCCGATCAAGAGAAATCGCCTCGTAACAAAAAGTACACGATCTACGAAACCCGATATTCGGAAAATGGATCGACTAACGATCAAGGAAAAAGGATCGAAATCGATCAATTTACATTCCGGATCTAGGCGATTCACCGATCAATCGATCCTAAGGTACGAACAACTGTCGATGAAAAAAGTCGATTCACCGAGAGAGTTAAAAGAATCCGAACCATCCGGTTCGGGGGAACTCTGAAGTTCTCACGAAACGGACATCGACACATGATGATTCCAACATCACCGAGACTTGTTCTTATCAAGTGGACCATAACCTGCACCACTCCCAATCGCTAGTAATAAGATTTTATCATAAACGGACGATGTTCTCAAAATGCACGCCGTCGAAAAAAAGGGACTGGATAACCAAACATCCAACTCGATCGATAATCGGAGACCCGTCGATAAAATTAAAACTAGACATCAGATTGGTGAAAGTGCCATGTATTCTTTGTTATCCGCCTATGAAGGAACCAACTACAATAGAGGAAGCATTACAAGACGAAAACCGGATTCTAGCCATGCGAGAGGAGCCGAACAGTTAGAGAAATGAAGTATGGGAACTAGTAGACGGACCAAAGTCATCAAGACGTAATTGGCACGAAAATGTATCTTCAAGAACAAGAGAGATGAGAAAAAATGTTATCACCGAAATAAGGCAAGACTTGTTGCTAAGGGGTATTCACAATCGAAGGAATTGATTACTGATGAGACCTTTGCACCGCCGCCATGAAGCCATTCGGTCGTTTTACGGCATATGCTTCCCACGAGAGGGTTCACTGTGTATCGATGGACGTAAAGAGTGCTTTCTTAAACGGGTACTAGCGGAGGAAGTTTATGTCGAACAACCTCCGTGCTTTGAAAAGGGCAAACCAAGTGTATCGTTTAAGAAAAAGCTCTTTATGGCACAAACAGTTCATGAGAGCGGGTATGATACACTCTCGATTCTTGATCGAAAGTGGGTTCACTAAAGGAACGATGGACGTAACCTTATTCGAGAATAGAAGATGGAGAAGATATTCTCGATGGTTCAGATTTCGTGGATCGACATCATCTTCTGATCTCCTAACAAGAACCTATGTGAAAGATTCAAAGAACCGATGCAAGGGAAATTCGAGATGTCCATGATGGGTCGATGAATTACTTTCTAGGTCTCCAAGTTAAACAAAATACGTAGGATATTCATCTCGCCAAGCAAAGTACACTAGGAATCTATTGGCTAAGTTTGAGTTCAAAATAGTAAGGAAGCCAAAATTCCCTATGATGACCGGATTCAAGATGGATCCGTGATGAAGTCCGGTCGGAAAACAAATCGGATGGAATATAGGGCTCTCATTGGATCTCTATTATACTGACCCGCCAAACCCGAGATATCACTTTTGCAATGGGGTGTATGTGCGATTTCAAGCAAATCGAATGATCGACCACCTAGAAGCAATTTAAGCGGATTCTTAAGTATCTGAAGGAACAATAAACCTTGGTTTATTCTACCCATCGATGATAATCTAGAGCTTAGTGGGTATTCGATTACGATTATGGAGGTTGCAAGATCGACGAAAATCAACCTCGAAGAACATGTCGGTTCTTAGGAAGTAAAAAAGATCTCGTGGTTTTCAAAAGCGGACATCGATTCGACATCTACAATGAAGCGTAATATATGGTCAGCAGAAAGCTTGTTCCCAATCGGCTTTCTGGCTCGATCGGCGGTGAGGATTACAACATTGTAGCTAAAAACGTACCTATATTCATGACGCGATAATAGTGTTATTGCAATCACTCGTAATCCGGTTCTACATACAAGATGCAAGCATGTGGATGTCGACACCACTTCATAAGAGATCACGTTGAAAAGAAGAATATCGAATGGAAAAGATTCATACCGATATACGTATAGGCGATATTCTAACCAAGCCACTTAGCCGAGATCGATTCAGAGATTTATGCAACGAAGCTAGGACTTCTAGATCTTGGAGAAATGTCACCGAAAATGTTTGATGGAATGTTCTCCGAGAACTAAATTTGGTTAAGAGACTAACGGATCGAGAGAAATCGCTTGAGTTTGGTATCTTAATCGATCTCAAGAGACCGATAAGCAAAAAATCGATCGACTTACACGCTACCGGATCCAAAAAAATCGATCGGTTTTAGTTTATCGGACTTAAAGTCTATCGGGTTTAAAGGAACCGATCGATTCAAGGTTTATCGATTAAAGGAAAATGCTCGATTTAAAGGATTATCCGATTAAATCAATTTGGTTATAGTATTTCTTTGTGATTCGATTTAGGCGATATTCAACAAGCAAGATTCGTAGATTAAGAGCTAACAATCGCATAAGAAAGCGAATTTACACAACGATGAAATAACGAACTTTTCATTGATAAAACCCGAAGGTGAGGTTACATTACGAAGTTACAAGTACAAGAAGACCCGGAGGTCGAGACATAAATGTTAACCAAAAATCCTAAACCTATAACCCTAAACCTTCATCCAAACCCAAACCCAAACCCAAACTCATTGGTTAAGTGTTAAAGAAGGGAAGAGAGAGAGATTTATGAAATCGACGCTTCATTTTTTCCCCACTTAACAGGCTGAGGGGGCTTGAAAATGTAATCCCATGCCAAGAACCGATGGACTCTCCAAGTGAAGTGAGAGCGGCATTGATAGGATTCTTAAGCCCGAGCCCTAAAAGGAAGAGTAATAGGGCTCTCCAATTTGTTAAATGGAGCACGTGTGCCAAAGAGTTGGTCGTCAGATCTCATGGGCACATGTGTTTGATATTTTATACCGTAATTAAGTCCGATGGTTCGGGTTACGCTATCCGGATAGACACACAAGGTGCATACGGTCGGAGAAGTGTCTTCTCGGTTACAAAAATGAATCCGCCGCCGGGTGGTAGAAAGCTTTGGCAAAGAATCGTATGTGAAATCGAAGATGATGAAGAAAACAACAATAAGGGATGCAAAGGGTTGATTTGAGAAGGTGAAACCATATAAAAGGGTGTAAAAGTGTTTGCCGGAAGTCTCACAAATGAAACAAGGGTTCACCAAGATACATGATTCTTACAAAGAAAGATAAGTATGGTGAATGGGTGATGTTGTGTAAAACATTGGTCCAATTTATAGAGGCCAAAGAAGGATGCAAAAATGCAATTTCCATTTCAAGAAGCCTATCCGAAATTTGCATCAAAAGGACAAATGTAGAAATCACGCGACCGATAATTGGATAAATTTACGGTTGATTGACATATCGAGAGATTCGGCGAAAATTTACGCATGTCAAATCACGCCTACTTAGGAATATAAGCTACTACTCAAGACTAAGTTTTGGCGGTAACACTTATCCCAAGAATTGGCTTAATCAAAAAAGAATCGGGATGAGGTCAACCAAAAATCGACATTTACGAGCATGATCGATGTGAGAGATCTGGCTGAGCTTGAAACTCCAATAAATCGGATATATCGGTCTATGTCGAGAAATATCGGTTGAAGGGGAACTTCAACCCATCAAGGAGGATCAAAAGGAAATCGACGACTCAAGGAAAGATCGGTAAGCTTGAAGTTTCAACAAATCGATGATCTGTTGAAGATCAGTTGAAAGGATCAGTTGGGAAATTTCTTAAGGCTTAGGCAGAATGATTAAGATCAACAAGTGGAATCAACATTGACAAGTAATATTGACTGATTACAACATCAGTCAACCAGATACGCATCTCTTTTCTCTTGTTCTTTACTTATTTATCGGATCGTATCTGATATTATTTGCCTTACTGTACCCACTATCCTTGTGACGTGTACTCTGCAAATCATTTAATGCGGACGTGGGGTACATGTATTAACTGCTACTTGATCGTGCTTTTAAATCCAAAAGTTTTGTGTACGTGCGTTTTCCTGACCCTACGATCAAAACCGCTAAATCTGGAGCGTACAATCTTTTCAAAACGATTGATCTTCAAAATCTTGTCTTATTGTACCCTCCGCCTCTATATAAGATTCATCAAACCTTACCAGAGTTTTTCTGCTTCACAAACTTGCATTACTTTCACTAAAAAACTTCAAATTTTCTCTACGTTTCAAAACGATTTCTTAGAGTTCAAAATCTTCTCGAAAATTTGAATCGGTAATATTTTCTTTTTAAGCTTAATGATGAATCTTTCTTTCCGTTAAAAACTTTGTTTTCAAAAGTTGTTTTTCTAATTTATGCTTCATTCCCTCTTGTTTTCCTTGATATGATATTGATATTGATTATGCACAAATTTAATGAGTCTATCTCACTTTAGATGGCCACCATGACTAGGAAAGATCATGTGCAACTATGCGGAACCGGCAACGAAGATCTTTTGAGGATAAGTTCGCTCAATTTGGAACCACCGAGGATTCTCAATCCACGGAGGTGGAACAAATTCCGAAGAAGCCGGATCGAAACATATTGCTTCGCATCACAATCCAATCCGATGCAAAGATGAAGCACTTCAATTCTTGCAGAATTTGAGTGTGGATACTGAAAAACCGGTGAGATTTAACCGATGTCGCTACCAATCTGGAGAAGAAATCGATCGACAAATGCGTACATCACTCGTCTGCTCACTTACCAAAAGGGCGAATCTCACCCGCACACCACAGGAGAGAATGAGGACGAAGAAATCGAGAGGAGCTCTTAAGAGAGGCGGATAAACATCGTAAAGCTTGGATTCATCGCCCTATGCTCAAAAGAAAGACAGATCGTTGTTTGACATTCTGCTAAGAACGATCATGGGAATCTATTTAGCCCGGATGCTCTCACATCACCAAAATGTACAAAGATGGCGAAAGAATAATTGACGGGGCTCGAAACATCAATTGCACGGCTTCTCGAAAGCCATCTTGCTCCAAGAACACGAAAAATTTGGAGTCAATGAATCCAGCGTGTCTTTTCCAAAAAAGAGAGTCAAGAATCTCAACAAGGTTGCAGTTATATTGAAGGACAAACCGCCAAGCGCCCGAATGGAATCGAGAATGGATCAAGTCCTACAATGCCCTTCTCATCAACTTCGCTTATATATGGGCCACCAGACGATGACAAGGAGCCCACTCCAACAAAAAAGAAAGAAAGGAAAGAGCAAAAGTTTCCATCCACACACCCGTTGCTCCTTTAAAAAAAAACGAAATCGGTGAAGGCCCGGGAGAAGAGGCCAAAGAAAGCAAAGCAAGTTACCATGACTCTAAAGACTAGAAGATGAGTCGGAAAGAAGATAGAGCGCCCGTAATCAAGGCGCGCAACAAAGAAATCGATCGACAGGCAAAGCTCAACCCGGAGGCTCGCCCGAACGATCTGAGGAAGCACAAACCGATAAATCTACTTCTCCTCAACCTCAAAAAGTCGATTCACCGCCGGTAAAAGGTCCCGAGCATGTCTCTCCGCTAGTTCACTCTGCCATGAACTCGAACCAGATATCTGGCGCCACTTCTGGTGAAGAACCATCGCAGGGTCGAACCAATCGCACAACTTCCGCCGACTCAAGCACAACCCTGACTTCCACATCTCATCCAATGGAATCCGGACCGGATAATTCCTCAGATCCGGATCAACAAAGACCATCACCGGAAAAATGGTCGACTAAGAGTTGAACGAGAGATTGATGAGACGTATCCACAACCGGGTCGCCCATCCTGCTATAAGAGAAGAAGTCATGGAGATCCTCACCGAGAGATCTCGTTAAAAAACTTCTCGGATCTTATTTTACTTGTTGAACAGATGGGTGGTGCGGATGAGTTCGCAGATTTTGACTTCGATATGAGGAAGTCCGCCAAAGTGGGATCACCACGAGCTAATATCCCATAAACTGTGGAAAGCTCGATCCACGAAGTTGGAATTGCGGAAGAAGAAAAAGCCGGAGATCGCCAAGAAGCTCCGTAAAATGATTAAAATGGAGAATGCAGAGTGAGCCGAAAAGTGGAACTGTGTCATAGCTTCACGACCAACCACCGAGGCACAAACAACCGAACCCCATCAAGTGATGGATCCAATTCCTACATCTCATATCACCACCGATCAACTTCGTAAGATCGATCTTTGTCTCAAAGATCTCCCCGAAAGAAAGAGATCGAGGAAAGTGCTAACGATCGAGACAAATTAGTCTCAAACAAATCAAGCAATCGAGAGATCGGGCTTCCCAATCCATGACCACCATGTTCCGCCGAGCTTACAAAATCGCTTGATGACAAGTCAAATAGTGTGGATCAAAATCAATCTTCTTTTTCCGACGCCACCGAGAAAAAGGCTCGAGTTATCGGAAGAGAAATTTGACAAAATGATTTGGACACTCTCTTACAATGGAAACCGCCAAGAAAGAGCCGACATAACCTGCTTCGAATCTAAAGCTCAAACTTCGTGTTTATCTCGCTAATGATCTAAATCAGGGCATTGTCAATCAACTTTGGGTCTCGACTTCCCACTCAATCGCGCTTTTTGATCAAACCAAAAGGAAGGATCGAGAAACCAACCGACACATCGAAGATAAGGCCCATGGACAAAGCTCAATTGCAAGAAAAGATCTGCGGTCTTTGGGACATCAAAAATCTGGACGATTACTCGGACCGGAAAAGTCACCAAGATAAACAGTCGACATCTGGTGATAAGGAGCTAGGCCGTAAGATTGTCCAAAAGAGGATGATCAAGAAGAAGAATGACGTAAAAACCCGCACAAGGTAAGGGTTGAAACAGTTTCAAATCAAGGGCTAAGAAAGGATTATTTGAAAAATCTGCACGTAACCCTCGATTTACCGGCCAAGAGTCGGCGAGATCATACCAAAAAGCTAGCACACGCTAAGAGGTTTGAGGAATGGAATAAGATCGTAAGTGAATGGCTTCGGATGCCTTTGTCCTTGATCTTGTTCCAAAAGAAGAATCACCGATGATGAGTTCCTCAACCGGTTCTGAGAATAAATATCCGGACTTTACAAGTATCCGGAAAATGAGGCCAAGCTTATAAATGTAAAGATATCTCGCCAAGAGTATGATCTGTTAATATACTCAAAGAAATGCAGATGGCTCATTTGACAGACCGGCATTTGAGAGATTCTACTTTGACATCTTGAGCAAATCGCATATAACCGATCAAGTGCGCATAACCGATGTCAAATGGAAACTCTATCGATTTTTCAACGTTCCACAAGACCAAAGAGAAATGCCGAAGGATACAAGCCCAAGGAGTGAAAGAATCGTAAGACGCCTAGGGATCACCGCTTTTATATTCAAAACTTTTCTCGATGTAACATGTAATCATCATATCTAATGAAAAGTTTATTTTTCGATCCCAAGACAAAATCTCTTTGTCTTCGATTACTTGCTTTTTAACTGCTCTATACTTATCAACTGCTTGGTTTTCGGTGTTTTGGTTTCATCAAAAAGGGAAATTGTTGGGAAATTTATAGTTTTGATGAAAGTTCCAAAACACATGTAATAGGACCAAATCCGGACACTTGTTAGGTGATCGATGTTTACATTATTGCTATAGGAGACCGGTTGATAATGATTGTATAGAAAAACGATGTATAGATAGGTCACATATTGAGGGGAACTCAATATGTATAGGTCGATCTGAAGAATCGTAAGAAAGTCGATATCCGGACCAGGTAAACGTTAAACCCGAATCCAAGATCGACGAATCGATCTAGTCGATAACTCGGTAAGTCATAAAGCTCAAACCTCGAATAACTAGAAGATCGAGATGACTTCCGTAAGATAAGACCAAGACCTACATCGGTAGAGTCGGCCATTGAAGCTAAGACAACAGCGCCAAGACTCTATCGTAGACCGATTAGTTCGGTGATCGATCGGATCTCATAAGATGAAAAACCGATGTTTCATCTTATCATACGTCTGCGATCTAAACAAGAAGAAGACCAACCTTAGTTGGAGGAACAACACCGCAAAAGCAAGGCTTTCATCCAATAAGGAAGAAACACGTATGAACAGAAATGATACTCATGGATTCGATGTTGCTCTCTCAAACGGCTATAAAATACACATTCACGCTTTTCGACCATGCCGCCTCAAGCACGCCACATCAAGCTCAACAACTCTACCTAAAATAGCCTGAGATTCAAATTGCTCTCCAACGGCTCTTTGATCTCAAGGTCTATAAATATGGGATCACACTTGAGTGAGACACGGAAATGCTTGGACAAACAACATAATCAAGAAGCTCAAACTATAGTCGATTTCCGCATACGAAGAACACAACAACAAGCTTATTTTTTATATTGTGTTCATCCCATAAGTTCTTAGCAAGAAATCTTTTCATCTAGCTTTTTAAGGCCGCAGCACGCAAGAAGAAAATATTTCATAGTTGGAACCTCAACAATCTTACCCAAACCCCAAGTTAGGATAAGTTGTTTAGCAAGATTTCGATCTAGGGTTTCTAATCGATTTTAAGGATCGGTTGAGTGAGAACTCTTAAAACATCTGTTGGTGTCTTTGTGTTGGACTAACACACTAAACTAAGTCCAATCGGTTAAGTCCGGTTAAGTTGGTGCCCTTTGTGAAAAAGGGAAGAGTGGGCGTAGGGACCGGTTTGTCCGAACCACTATAAATCTTGTGTGCCTTTTATTGCTTTGATTAATCGCTCTCACATCGCATAATCTTAAAGCGCATACATTCTAAGTTAAGATCGAGAAAGACACAAGCTTCGATCCGATGGACAAAATTTACGTCATCCGATTAAAAAGATAAAACTTGGAATCGATTTATACAAACCGGTTTTTCACACACGTAAAACTTAAGCTTCCGCACACATCGGTTAATGATAGTTACCGAACCGACCGTCTTCCGGCGTTGAAGAAGTTGGTTATCGGACCAAAATGATTCACTCGCGACTCGATCGGGCTATCTGCTCTCTCACACTGATCACGAAAAGTTTTTCGTAAGTCTATTCACCCTCCCTCAGACTTACGCCTCACTTAACCCGCTCGGGACCTCACATGCATGTGGACTTCGCCAAGTATATGCATATCAATTTTATACCTAAGTAATAACCATGATTAAATACTGAATTACTACTTGCTTTTGATCGAGCCTCTTGGGAGGGTCATCGTCGCCACTAATAATAATTCACAATCATCCTTTTGTGAATTTATTCATGTGAAAGCTTTTGGCATTCCCTTAGGGAATTTCTCCAAAAGATTTCACAAATAAATAAATCATGGAGGTCAAAATTAATTTGATTCAAAACCAAATTAATTATTTAAAACATACTTAGTAATTTTTGAATTTGAGATTTTTCGTTGGGCAATTCTCATGCAAACACATTTAAACAAATTAAATAAAACATAAGAAAATACAACAATAAATCAAGCAAAAGCGAAAAATAAACATATTGGGCACAAATTATCCAATCATCATGGTTTGATTTTTCTTGGCTTGATTTTGAAGAAACACCATCTTGAATTTCTCCCACTCGAACGTCTCGAAAAGAACTCCGTCTCGAAACGCCACGCCAAGTAGCTTTCGCCGCAGGATGCACGCCAGCATCCGGCCCCCCCCTTGGCCGGCGACCATCCCATCGCCCTAAACTGCAACACGCGTCGCCCAAGCCGCTCTCGCAACCTCGGCCGTCAGATTCGGGTGGGGCGGGCGGGTCAGCGCTCCGTCGCCTGTCCGCGTTTGTACGCTGTTCACCGCGCCGCCTCGCCGCCCTTCACCGTCCGCTCGCACGTCGAGCACACGCTCCAACAAGGCCCGTGCCGCCTTCCGCCAGCGCTTGCCAGCGGCGTCTTGGCATTCGGGGCGATCTCGCCCGGCAGCTGGCGTCGTGCCGTTCCGCTGGCGTTACATTGTAGTTAATGTGGTGATACCGGATCACGAGAAGATCACGTTAACGGTTCGCTGTAAACGTGCGTGTTTCACAACTTAGATAGATCCGAGCAATCTATTGGTAGAAGTTGATGTGTAAGGCTCGGATTGACTTGTCTTGACCAAGAGATTATACTAGTGCATTCGATCTTGTTGAAGCGGACCTCTGAGAGGATAAACTCATTCGCACCGACTTAAGGGATGAAGAGTTAGACTTGATGGTTGTTGATTTCTTAATCTCTGTCACTTAATAAGACCGTGTGTGATTAGTAGTTATTGCTTTTGACTTATAAATGGGAAGAGAATCATTGCGACTTCGATACCTATATCTTGGGCAATAATATTAATTGCACGGCAGCTTGCTAAATTAATCTGAGAATCGCGTGCTTGCAATGTCTTGCTCGATTGGTCCCCCTTGGTGGGTCTTAACCTTTATCATACCAAATTTTTGCAAGTGGAATTAATTTTCCTTGATGGATAATAAAACTGGGATGTCCTTTACTCCAGGATAAATATATTAATTAATATAAATTTTTTCAGTGACTTAATTAATTAATAGACTAAATAATCTTAAACACGGGAAATAATAACCGGGAGCCATATTATCGTAATATGAGTTAAGAAGGATAATGCAATATTAATTATATAGTGATATTAATTAATATTAATGGGCTGAATTATATTGTGGCTCAATATTGGAATTCAGAAGCCCATTGGAAGGTCTATCTTAATTCTCCTAAAGGCCCCTCTAGTAGCCCAAATTATAGTTCAATAAATAAAAGGTGCTTAAAATAAAATAAATTTATTGTTGCAATATTTCCTATTTTTTCGAAAATATTAAAGAAAAGAGGGAGAATGATTTTCTTGAAAAAAATTTATGGAAAGGAGATAATGAATTCTTGGAATACAAGATTATCCCATAAATTCAAAAAAACTCCCACTTGGCTTCTTTAATTAGATTTTTTGAAAATTATGTGTAAGAAAGGGGAAGAAAGATTTTCTTGGAAAGATTTTATGGAGAAAGATATGTATTCTTGGAATACAAGAATATCTCATAAATTCAAGAAAGATCCAATCTTGCAAATCTTCTTGAAATTTTCGAAATTTAAGGCTAAATAAGGGTGTGAGATTTTTGTGGAAAAATACACATGGAAAGAATAATATATTGGATATATTCAAGATTTCTTGGAGATCAAGAAAAAATCTTTCCTAGCCCTAATTGTGCACTAAAATTTTTGAAACCCCCTTATCTTATAAATAGGGGATGAATTTTTTTATCTCCAACTAGTGTTCCATGCGTTGAAAATATTAGAAATCCACAAAGGTGGTGCAACAATAATTTTATTTTCCTTTGTTTTATAAATCGTTCATTCGAGAACCTTCCACCGGGGTTATTGGACGAGGACTTGGGAATACTTGAGAAGAACTTTTGGTGGGTATCCAGATACTTGATCCTGTCAGTCTCAGATCGTCTCTCCAACGGGTACGTTTACGTAAACTCCTAGATATTCCGCATGCTAGGATCTTTTACATGAAATATTATTTGCATGTTGTTGTTGGATTAATTATTATTTGAATTCACTTAGGTAAATTCATGCTAGTAATAATTGTTAATTTCAATTTGTGTTTATGAGGTCATCCCGATAGATCTTGACATATGTTATCCCAACAGATCTGACATCTTCAATCACTAAAGAACCTATAATGGCCGGTGCCATCCTATTTTTCTTAATTTTTACCAATTTCTCAACACAAGTATGAAATAGGTTGGCCTTCGTTACCTTGAATTGCTTTGAAACTGATTGTTCACTAGCTTTTATAAACCATTTACACATCTGCGATTTTGACTCACTGCAAACAGCTGACACGTATTTCGCATCGTTTCTTACATACTTGAACTCAAAATCCAGTTTTGTGCAATACTTAATGAGCTCACTTCTAAATTCCTTTGCACCACCGTTAAACATAATCCCCACCCCACCATCCATTATTCTTCCCCAATTGTCAGATAACAATGGCTTTCTTTTGTGTACAGGGCACACATCATAAGTTGGCAAAATAAAATTTTCATTGTAATCATTTCGAAAACTAACATCATCCCTACCGTTACCCATTGTGGCGCAAGATTGTTGAAAATGAGTCTGAACGTTATCATGCATGGGACTCAGTGGCACAACTTCAATAGAATGGGTTGTATGAGCAATATTGTAATCATGTACAACTTGAATAGATAATGCAATATTGTTATCACGTACAACTTGAGTAGAGAATGCAATATTTCTATCATGTACAACATTACTTGAATGTACAGATTGCAATTTGTTGCCCAGCATGCATATCTCAACAACATCTACGTTTACAATTTTCTCAGACATATGTTGACATAGAAAAATCAAATTATGCAAGTCAGCATAAGAACGCAACACACAATTACTAATGGTACCAACTGAAAAACGACAAGTCAAATTCTCTTGTTGCAGATGAACCCACGTATTAAGAAGTTGGGCGACAAATTCAGAGTACATAGAGCTCCGCATGATAGAAATTAGTTTGCACTCACCATTGTATTTAACATTAAGCAAGCACACAAACTTCAATTCTCCATTTTCAGCAGTTGGTAAGACCATTTTCAGCACCCCCTCCGTCTGCACAGAAAAAAAGCTTCCCATTCTGATGTGTCCGAAATGCAATGTTCAACCGTTGGGAACATATGAATAAAATCTTGAAGTAGAATAAGAAGAAAATGAGCTCAAAGAAATTTTTTCTGTATAATTTGAAACTGGATATTTTGTATGATCAATTTGTGTATGGAGACTTTGTAAAATTTGAATTTTTGAATCAAAAAGCAAAACTAGAAACGACAATGAAATTGACACTTGGGTCACTATTAATATAATAATAGAATATCTTGATTTGATGTAAAATACTATTAATATAATAATTAAAGTAATCGATATGACTACAAAATCCAAACTATTGATTCGCTACTTTTCAGAAACACGGCTACACATATTTGGGGCAAATTAGTCAGACCAGCCCAATCTTTTTGTAGTGGAACGTAAATGCTAAAAGGCTATGTAGTGAATAGTATCAATGAGCTGAAAAGTGTAATTTTTAACAATATTCTCTAAGACTATCTCATATAAATTTTTGTTTTATAAGAATTATAAGACATCACATAAGAAAATACATTCACATTCTTTCACGAAACCAAAGCAGGCTTTTAAGCCTTTTATAAATATCTACTTACTCTCTGATATTTCTGACTTAATGTGGAAGGTGTTTAAAAAGTTGTCATAGGTATGAAAATGAATGTATAATTATTTTATTTTGTGCAAAATTCACAAAAAAATTTACTTTGTAGTTTGTACTAATTCAATTTTTTTGAGGTCATTCTATTTCCCGTCACATAATTTAAATTATTTGTTTCTATCAATTCAAAAAACGATACGTGCACTCACACTTTTAAAGAAATTGTCAATTACAGTAACATCAATCCAACAAAATCATAAGAACTTCACTTCTTTAAAAGTGCTTATTTGGTTTTACAATAGGACGATGATATACGGGTGAATCACCCTGGGTGATAATTTTAATAAAATGAAATGATTAATTTGCCCTTTTAATTTTTATTCAATTCAATAAATAAATAGAAAAAAAATATTAATCCCCACCCACTCCCCACGTAATCATCTCTGCGGCCCAACCCCAATTTTTCCCCCTTTCCCAACTTTTTTCAATCTTCTTCAAGAAGCCATGAATGAGTCTGCACCCAACCTTCTGTAATCCTCAACCTTTCAACGGCTTGCGTCTCCATCACCCCACCGCAAAGAGTAGCAATTTGACGTTGCAAAAATATAGAAAAATAGAGCTGTAAAATAAAAAAATTGAGGAATTAGAAAACATCGATCTGAAAAATTGATTTAGATTTGGGGAAAATGTTACTGGTATCTGGACGAAGCAATATAGACCTGAATCAAAAAGTAACAATCCGAGGTATCTAGCGATTTCTAATTCCTTTCCTTCAATTCATCAAATTTTGAGAATCTCCACTCACGATTGTGCTTTCAAATTTATCACTTATTGTTGTGGTTGATTCAACTATTTTCATTATCGACGTTAATTTTTATTTCTGGAGTTCCACTGAATTCTGTTGTAAATATACTATTATTATGGACATTACTTATTATAAATTGATTATATTGTTGGACTAAATGTAAGATGGACTTTAGGGTTTTAAGGCTTCAACCCTATTCTTATTATAAATAGCATTGTTTTGTAATGCCGTGGGCGTGAGAATACAGAGATCATAGTGAAAATTCTCTTGACTTGGTCGCCTATAGACGTAGTCCTTCTGGACGAACTGGGTAAACAAATCGGTGTTCTTGCTATTTCCTTTACGTTTATGTTATATTTTACAACACGTTATTAGCACGAATGTTCTACCCATCTTTTCCTCTTCCGTTGAATCCTTTTGCCAAAATAGAACGCGCCGGTGATTGTACACAATCCATCATACAGTGCACCGAAACCTCATGATTTGATTCTACAGTGCACCGAAACCTCATGATTTGATTCTTCATGGGAAGAGTATTTCCAGTGAGGTTAGTAATTATAATAATTTATTGTTTTATGGTTTGTATATTAATTCTTTCCGGAAAGGATAACACATTGCAATATGTAGGAAAGTATATGTGATATAGCCTATATTATATTTTGATTTATTAATTATTTATAGAACGGCCATATTTCACTGCAATGGAATTTCGATTAATTGAAACAATATATTTTATTTTTCAAGAGCTCTCTTTTGAGATCTAGGGTTGTGTGTATGCCTATTCATCTGATTAGCGATATTATTTCCAATGATTAAAGATTAATTGCAATTGTTAATTACCTTACCCCTCCATCAATATGTTTATATTAGTAGCGGTCTTTCTGTATCAGAGCATTTCTCTGTACAGATTTTTGATTCATAAGTTGAATAAGTTTTATGATTCGTTGGATCTGCTAATCATTTTGTTTGGTTTTACTCCGATTATATAATAAAATTTCTCATGTACTCATCTCTTCATTTGTTTCGCCCTATGTAGATTCTTGAATAGAGAAATTGTATTTTCTCTTATGTGACATTAAAACATACGGACAAGTAATCACCATGTATGTTGTATTATATAAGTTTTGTGGCATGAGCATGCGTATTAATTGAGAAACCCGGATGTTCTGTTCGGAGACCATATTGTGGCTCATTCTTTCAAATTCTCTCATTATAATTTTATTGATGAAATTATTGGTGATTAACAATCAGGTTAATTTATTTGGCTTTAGAACATGACCAAATGTGTTATATATATATATATATATATGTTTGCATGCTACTGCACATATTTTTATGAAAAATGCACTAAAGTAATTATAATTTTGAGTAAATGGCTCTATCAAATTTTGCTATATTTTATTTTTGACTAACCCATCTCTATGTTGAGTTTTTCTTTTGGATTCGATATTGGTTATTGCACCTGCTTGGTTGTTGGAAACATGCCTAAAATCGATGAAATTATCCCCATCTGCGAGAAGAGGAAGCAGATTATTCGTCTCCTGAATCTCTCATGGAGCCTGCGCTCAAAGCGAGCCAAGTCTATCATTAGACGTTTAGGAACCCTTACCGTAGGGTTCCGCTCTGGTAAAGAAACTTAATCCTTTTAAATTTCAACAATTAGATCTGTTTGTAGCAGTATAGTCTTGGGAATTATTTGCTGTAGAAATTATGAATTCTGTGAAAATTCCTTATTTGCCTATTATCACTTATTCTTGTGGCTGATTTGATTCATTAAAAATTTGTTGAATCTGAACTACATACGAAAGTTTATATCAAGTTTTCCTTATAGGCAATTATAGTAAAAGATTATCTTGTATAACTAAAAGGAAAACTATCAAACTTGCTCTTCACTGCATTGCTTCTTGACTTGAACTTTTCATGTTGAAATTCACTCTGCTATACCTGTTTTGAGTGGAAACCGTATAAATCATGCATGGAAATTCTTCCACTAAAATTGATTCCTTATATAATTATGAGCAAAATAGAATTACATCGTACTAGTTTGCCCGAAGCAAATAGGAACATTGAAAATTGAAAATGATGATTCTTTGAATAATGTACTAATTTGCCTGAAGCAAATTTATTCAAATTATGACATGAGCGGTTCAAAATATGATAAGTTGGATTTTGACTAATTCTATTTTACATAGTATATCAACTAACATAATCCCTTATGCAAATTAATTTATTTGTGGGGCTTGTGCAAAGAAAAATTTATAGTAAGACATTCTCGTGCCAAAGTTGGAATTGTATAATTTATTTTCTTGAATAAGAGTCATGAAGATACTTGTGGACTGACATAATTTGCCTGAAGCAAATTTATTGTCAAATATTATTGAACTTAAAATTTTGGATTATCCAATAAATCAATTTGAATGGTTAATGTCGATTTGATGACATTAATGATTATTATATGACATTGAGAATTAAAATTGAGCATTTAATCTCGTCCACATCGAGAATGGTTTAGTTGAATTACTAATATATTTTATCAAAATAATTACTAGACTACTATTGAAGAATTCCAACTTAGTTATATCATGTTGGAGGCATGAAATTTTACATGGTGCTAATCAAATTCAAATCCGACCCACCCACTGCATATCTTGATTATTTCCCTTTTATAACTAGTGCTTAAGAACTAAACATTTCCATCTGCAAATATTAGAATGTGCAATATTTGTTTTCAATATCACCAACACAGTGTACCTCAATTCACGGCCCAATTGGCTAATTGCACATTTGATGAAGATCATTTCTCGGCATTAGGGGGAGATACAAATTTATAACTCAATGAATGCCGAGAAATTTCGTGGAATATAAAAAGATCTTCAATATTTAAATCCACACACTAGTCAAAGTGAACTGGAAGTTCATAGTATAATTAACTTGCAATATTTAGCAAGTGACCTGCCAGATTAATTTACCGATGATAAAGAAGTGACTAAAGCACATATACTTGTTGTAAATGCACCAAAAAGAGTAAATGTGTTAATTTTAGGCAATTATATATGTTAATGCCCCTACACGCCATAAGCGTAAATGACCCCTTATTATGTAAGACACAAATCCGAGGTAATTACTAAAGCTAGCAAATATATTCAGTTACTCTTGAAGACGAAAATTCTAGTAATGAAGCACGTGCACAAAATAATATGAATACTAGAATTGCGGAACGACCAGATCAAAATATTATGGGAAATGATGAAGATCTGGTTGATATAAATATAGAAATTATAAATACAAGAGAAATTTACCAATGTTGTCGACAACTTATTCGTTGTCATAATTGCTCTCACTATTAAAAATCTGGATCCAGTACCCAAAAGTCAATAGTTGAGCCAGAAGCACTTTGACTGGGTAAAATAGGAAGAAACAATTGAGGCAGAGCTCGACTCGCTAATATTCTTGACTTTATCGTACATACACCCCAAAACGTTATCCCTGTTGGATATAAATGTGTATTTGTACTAAAAGAAAGTGAGAATAATGACATAATGAGGTACAAAGCGAGATGTAGCTCATGGATTTTTGCAGAGACCCGATATTGATTTAATTAAATATATACTCCTATTATGTATGAAATAAAGTTTCGCTACTTAATATCCCTGACAGTTAGTAAAATTAAATTTAGAAATGCAGTTGATAGACATAGTAACCGCATGTTTATATTGATCAATGGATATCAATATTTATATGAAAGTCCCTGATGGATAAATGGTGAAAAGCGTATTAAGTACGATATTAGAATTACAAAGGTCATTATATGACATAAAATATTTGAGTCAAATATTCCACGATCAACTCAATGCATTCCTCCCGAAAGAGGAATAAATAAACATTGAAATATTTCCTTACGTGTTTTTAAAGAAATTATTTTGGTGGTGTTTTGTATTATCTCGATTTCTGGTGATAATCTAAATATTGTTAGAGCAAGTAAGGGAATCAAAGAAAGCTAATTTAATCTTAGAGATTGAATTTTGAAAAAAAATGTTGGTGAAATCAAGTATTGTCTCGACTAGCAGATCGAGCACTTCCCTAAAGCAAAATGAATCTTTATATACCAGTTAACTTACTTGGAGAAGGTATTGGAGAGATTTTATATTAAATTTCATCTACTTAGCACACTAGTAATTGTTTGATCCCTTAAAGTGGATAAAGATAAATTTGGACCTAAAGAAGATACATATGATATTTTAGGACCAGAAGTTCCTTATTAGAGTGTCCTTAGTGCATTACTATGTTTTAAGAACTGCACCAAATTCGATATTGAATTTATATTGAATTTGCTTGCAAGATTAAATTAATGCTTCTCCTAAAAGGAGACATTGTAAAACTTTAAAGCATATGTTCAGTATCTTCGACGTTTGCAATATTTTGATTTAGATACATTTATGATTCATGTGATAATGGTATATCTCTTATCATCCATTATGAGGAAAATGCAACTTTTGTTGCCCATATGAATAATATGAATGCTAAAGGGAGCTTGACAAAGCATATATCCCCTAAAATTCTTTTACCTGCATGAACTCCAGAAGAGTGTGAAATCATAATACAAAAGGCTTGGAAGACTTTGTCTTCAGGGGGAGCGTTTTGAAGATTGAATTTAGAAGATCATTAGTTGTACCTTTTCTTATTTTACTAAGTTTCTCTTTGAATTATTTTAGCGAAATTTTAGAGAGGTATGGACATCACGTCGTAATGTCCAAGGGGGAGTGTTGTAAATATCCTATTATTATGGACATTACTTGTTATAGATTGATTATATTGTTGGGCTAAATGTAAGATGTGCTTTAGGGTTTTAGGGCTTCAACCCTATTGTTATTATAAATAGCATTGTTTTGTAATGCCGTGGGCGTGAGAATACAGAGATCATAGTGAAAACCCTCCTGACTTGGTCGCCCCCAGACGTAGTCCTTCTGGACGAATTGGGTAAACAAATCGGTGTTCTTGCTCTTTCTTTTACGTTTATGTTATATTTTACAACAAATTCATTGTTCTTCTCCATTTCACAGTTATCGTGAGGAAGAAGATGAACAATTTTTTTTTTATTTGTTAGATATAATTCCAATCTATTTTTATTAGAGAAGGTCTTGTGTGAAATATTCACACTAATGTTGTGTGCAATACAACATAAATAAGATAAAAATAGTCCAAAATTCACGGGTCTGGGCGGGCGGGTCGGGTCGAGCGGGCAGAGCGTGGGCAGTGGGCTTTAAGTTGGCGCAGGCGGATATGTATTAATAGAAGAATATCTTTATCAAATATGTGTTGTTGCCTAGTGGTTCAAGTTTGTTGTTAATTAATTTGGTTGCATGTTCGATTCTTACTGAACACATGAATTTTTTTTTTGGTCAAATTTTTGTGTGTTAGTACATCTATGTATAAGTGTTACTACATTGTTATATATATATATATTATCAATTTTTTGTGTATTACTACATCTATGTATAAGTGTTACTACATTGTTATATTGAAAAACTTCATATTTTACGTAATACGTAATTAAACATATCGTAACACATAAATATTCATAAGGTAATATGGGTCACAAGGTAACACATTATTATTCATATGGTAACACATGAGTTTTCACATAGTATTACGACGATATATGAACAGTGTTACATATTACTAAAAAAATATGTGTTACTACATGAACAAAAAGTGTTACCATATGAAGAAAAATGTGTTACCACATAAACAAAATCAGTACAAGCGCGAAAAGAAATCTCCAGTCCAAAATTATAGATTTAAAGAACAACTTGATGTGTTACTACATGAACAAAAAAAGTGTTATCATATGAGCAAAAGAGTGTTACTACATGAACAAAAATCAGTACAAACGCGAAAAAAAAAATCTTGATCGAATTACAGTTTCTGAGCAGTGAAAAAAAGTGCGAAGGATCTGAATTTCATCACACACTTTGTGTTGAGGGGTAATTCAAACATCATACACATATTCTCATGACTGGAGCGAATCGAAGAAAATTAAAATGGACAAGAAATTATGGCACGAACAAGGAAGAAGAATCTGTGAGATCCACCAGCAATTTGAAGAGAAGAGGAAGAAGAAGAAATATGACAGCGTACGTGTTGCGCTACGCGATGAAGATGGAGAAAACCCATTAGCCTACCAGCAATCTGCCCTAACCCGCTTTCCTGACCCGCGAGGAAAAAAAAAATTCCAATTACACATATCACTTGTATGCAATATTGCATACAAGTTTTTGTCTTTTTATTAACATTTAGAAATGATAATTATCAAAGGGAGAAAGTGTGTTTCAATTAAAATTTTAAATCACACATTTCATTTAAGAGAGATTTTTTCATTTAAGGGCAAAATAGACTTTTAACCACAAGAAAAAGAGTAAAAGACTCTATCACTCCAGGGGTGAATCACCCTCATCATCACAAAAGTCGAGAGGTTTATAATTTTCAATTGAATATGGGAAGATATGATTTTATTTTTGTAACTAATTCAGTGGACAATCACAAATATTGATTTAAAATTTGGTACTACCTGACCAATAATATTGGAACCAATTATAGTGTAGTGCTTTTGTGCACTAATTATTTTACCATATAATTCAAGTGTATTTTTAAAACATGCAACTCATTTTATTAAAATATGAAATTTGCTTAAATTGAAATATGAAATTTTGCCCAACGAAAAATGAAAGTTTACTAAAACAAGTTACATACTTTAATATAAACGAGTTATATATTTCAGTAAAATAAATTGTATATTTAAAAAATAAATATAAATTGTGCAGTGCTCTCGATGTAGGATAAACTATATTTTGAGATTTGAGTGTTAGCAAAACTTGCAATGGAAGTAAATATTAAAACACAATACATTTTGAAATTTATACTCAATCACTAAAAATTAATTTTTATTAAAGTCAAACAAAAATTAATGCAACAACAAATATGTGACTCTTATTAAACTAACTACTTCAAATACCCTAATTTATATTTTGAGTGTGGGTTTCTCGTGCACTCATGCAATTTAATGACCCATTAAATATATTAAACATTTTCTGTGGATACATGAGTAGGATAACTAGGATTGGGGCAAGTGCACGAATCTTAAATCAGTGCACCAGTTGCACATGAGACTTTGTCATATTTTGAATGTAGAATAACATGTACATATTTCAAATAATAGGAATTAAGTGATTGAGGCCACCCGCCCTCCACTGCCAACATTTTAATTTGTAAATGTTAAATGTATGGTGAAATTCATTTATTATAGTATTATATTATATGAAAAGCAATTCAATGGTAATTTCAACGTTTTATTTTAGTAGTTTTAACTTTCACTTAATCTCATTATTTCTCAAGTTTCATTAACAGTGACTTGTATACATAAGGTACATCATGTAATTTAATGTATTTTTTAAAAATATAAAATTTATTTATAATAAAATGTGTAATTTATTTTTATTAAATATTTTTTAAAAATGTATTTAAATTGCAGTATACACTTATTACATATAAAACTTGATCATAAACGGTAATATAATTTAAAATTTCTTGTCACATGGAAAACTTGTTCATAAACAGTAATATGATTTAAATTTCATGTTACATCTACCACGGTATATGTTGTAAAACCTACAAAACCATACCACATGTTTTAGCAAGATGATTAAAAATAATATACAAAAACCGTTGGGCGCACAAATCAATCAGAATACAGTGCGTTATAACAGAGAGCGTAGAGTCCCCTATCGTTAAATGTTCATCGTAGCATACCAACTTCAAATAGAACCGCAAGAGAGAGAGAGAGAGAATGACTATTAATGGAGATGGAATCTCTGAGTCGGGGACTCCGCTGTTGGACGACGTCGTTCCAACCTCTGTAGACTTCAAGGGCCGGCCGTCGGTCCGGTCGAAATCCGGCAGCTGGAAATCCTCGGTTTTCATCATAAGTAACCATCGTTTTCTAGATGCTGTGTTTGATTTCATCGATTCACTATCTAGCTATGTTTATTTGCATATATTGTGTGATTGAGTGTGAACGAATTAAGTACAGTAACCAATTTCACGAGTTTTTTTTTTTTTTTTTTTTGTGTTGGTTAAATAATGAATTAAGCAATCAATTTCTAATTGGTAGGTGTTGGAGTAACGGAAAGGTTCGCTTATTACGGAATAGGTGGGAACTCGGTGATCTATTTGACCGGGAAGTTGGGGCAATCAACCGCCTCTGCGGCGGCTAGTTTGAATGCCTGGTTTGGAACGGCGGCGCTTGTGCCGATTTTTGGTGCTTTTGTGGCCGACTCATTTTTCGGCCGATTCCGGATGATTATTGTTTCCTGCGTGCTCTACATCGTGGTTAGTTATGAAGAATTAATCAATGTTCTGCTCTTTATTCGGTTGAATATAAGAAATATAACTTGATATTATTCAAAATGATTTTTAACTCTTCGTGTCGGTGTTTGTCTACAATCATGTACAGCGTGTTATCTACTTATCTGGTAAATATCTTGTAAAAAAGAAATCCTGTTAGGAGTGTACTAATTTATTTTAGATAAATCAATCTGTAGAGCCTGATTAGAATTCAATTAATAGTTTTAAAAGAGAGACAATGAATTAACTGCTGAAATATCCTAATTAGAAAGATGAGTATGTGAAACTACTTAATTGACCAGAATTTTTGTAATACAAATGCAGGGACTTGGTTTCATGGCCCTATCAGCTTCATTTAGTTCACATGCCTCTTCTGAATGCAAAGCTATTGCAGGCAATATTCATACCTCGTGTTCTCCGAATAATCTCCAAATTATGTTCTTCTTCGTCTCGTTTTACTTGGCAGCTTTAGCACAAGGAGGGTATGCTCCTTGTGTGCAAGCTTTTGGAGCCGATCAGTTTGACGAGGACGATGAGAATGAATGTAAAGCAAAGAGCTCATTTTTCAATTGGTGGTATTGCTTCTCTGTTGGATGTATTGTGGTGCCTCTATTGGCTTTGACCTACATTCAAGATTATGTGAGTTGGGAACTTGGATTTGGAATCCCTGCTCTATTCATGTGCTTCTCGCTAGTTGTGTTCTTGATGGGGAGCACACGGTATAGATTTCGCGTGTATACTGATAAACGGAACCCAATTCTGAGAATATATCGCGTTTTTGTCGAGGCAGCAAAAAATTGGCACACTGCAGTCCCTGTAGTTTCTTCCATTGAAGAGGAAGGTCAGCTGATAATGCCTCGCAAAGATTCTCAATTCAAGTAAGTAGAAGACTATACTCTTACCTTATTTGGGCTCTTTTATGTTTCCTAGTTGTATAAATTTGCATCATGTTCTTGAAAATTTTGAGAATTGAAGAAATCACTGCTGTTTTATGTACATGTGTCATTTGAATCACACTTTGGTACACCACTTGAACCGTGTTACTGGCGCAGTTTTGACCCAATTTAACTAAAAAATTTCAACAAAGAAGTTTGTTATATTTTTTTCTCAATTCATATTTAAAACAGTTGAAAAGTATTAGGTTGTGTGATGAAAAGTATTAGTTGTATATTGAAAGTATACAAATACTGTTCAATATACAAACTAATATTTTTAATACTTCTCATTATATATTTTAGTATTTCTTGTTAATGAGATTGTTGAGGGAAATTAAATAAATGAATTGATTTTCACCCTCTCTATAAGTTCGGACTTTTAGATGAGACGAAATTCTTTCATGGTATCAGAGCTTAGGCTCGCCCAGATCTTGGGTTCGATTCCTGTGGAAGCACTCCACCCATTTAAATTGTCCACTCGTTGGGCCTCCTCCCCAGAGAGCAGAGATAATTATTCGGCCCACGAGTGAGGGAGAGTGTTGAGGAAAATTAAATAAATGAATTGATTCTCACCCTCTCTATAAGTTCGGACTTTTAGATGAGACGAAATTCTTTCAGAGATATTGGTCAAGATTGGTGCATAGAACTTCTTGCCGTTCCATTTTTGTTATATTTAATCATATAACATCCATATTAACCTTGAATCTGCAATAGGTTTTTGGACAAAGCATTACTTGCACCGAATGGTCTGATAGACGACGAGAAAAGCTGCAGTGTTGGCGATGTTGAAGACGCGAAATCAATTCTTAAACTCGCCCCGTTTTGGTGTTCATGTTTGGGACACACCATTATCTTCGCACAGCCTTCAACGTTATTCACAAAACAAGCATCCACATTGGACCGCCATATCATCTCCGGCATTGAAGTACCAGCAGCTTCATTACAACAACTGTTCATTGCTGTTTTTATAGTGATCTCTCTCTCGAGTTATGACCGTATCCTTGTTCCCGTAGCCAGAGCAATTACCAAAAAGCCCTCGGGCATAACAATGCTTCAAAGGACTGGGACGGGGTTAGTTTTGTCTTTGATTTCAATAGTGTTTGCGGCTGTTGTTGAAAGGAAGCGCCTTGCAACTGCTCGTGAATTTGGTCTATTGCACGATCCAACGGTCATTCTCCCAATGAGCATGTGGTGGCTAGCGCCACAGTATATTCTAGGGGGCATTGCTGACACGTTCACCTTGGTTGGTCTTCAAGAGTTTTTTTACGATCAAGTTCCGACCGAACTAAAAAGTATGGGTCTTGCTCTATACCTTAGCATACTCGGTGTGGGTAGCTTCATAAGCAGTTTTCTCGTATCTTCGATACAGAATGCTACCAAGGGAAACGGTCAGGGTGGCTGGTTCGCGGACAATTTGAATCGGGCTCATCTTGATTACTTCTATTGGTTGTTAGCGGGGATCAGTGCACTTGGACTTGGCTCATTTATTTACTTTTCCAGGTCTTACACTTATACAAAGCGAATCGTCTTTTCCTAATTCACATGTTCTACATGTCATGGGAAGTATTATGGCAAGTGAGAATTAATATTATTTGTGTAATTCTCATGTTACTGTGATAAGAACTTATTGTTTTCCTTGTTAAGCACTGTGTATATAATATCTATTAACTTGATATAAATGTAATTATAGTTTAAATCAGAACTGTTCTTAAATTAACTATCCCAATGTCAAAACCAAGTTAACCTAGAAGACTAATTATTGATTAAATTTCCTAAAATCATCAAGTAATGACTTTCCAAATGTAATATTTCTCGTGTTGCATAATAACTTTGAACACTTTTTTTATTTGGATTTTGGACGTCCCAAAATTATTTGCACATCTTTAAAATAGAAGGCCTTCATGAAAGCTCGCCCTCACAATATTCATAATTTTACACAAAATGTCATTATTTTTTAGTTCATAATACATACAATTCAATCCATTTTTTTTTTTTATACATAAAGGTTTATACAAATATGAAATATCCATCATAATTCTACTCATTTCTCTATTTTCTTAATTTGTGTGTCACCACAAAAGTTACAAATTAATTCGAGATGAAGTAAGTATAAATTGCATGTATACATGTGATTGGAATAATTCAACCAATTAATTAATTCAATTTGAGAGAAGTCTTTAACTGCAACTTCCATGGCTTATTTTGAACTTTTTAGTACATCTACTAACGTGTACGTTAGTTAAAACTTAAAACCAATAATAACTCTAAAACTTGATATACTTTTCTCTAGTGGTCATCAAAGCACTTCAAAAGGGAAGCGTACAAACTGGATCGCTTATATTGCTAATTTCGGAATACATGTCCACCACACATTAACATATAACAATATGAGCTAAAAATCAAAACAAAACACTCTACAAACAAAAAAACTGTTAAATAATTAAGGAGGAGTGAGTTGTTTCAAACAAAAAAACTGTTAAATAATTAAGAAGAAAAGTAAGGAGAAAATAACTAAGAAAATAAACAAAATTAAAAGAATTAGAAAAGAAAAAGAACACAGAAAGGAGGAGTGAGTTGTTTCAAACAAAAAAAAACTGTTAAACGCAACCTAGGTGACAGGAAGATTTATGCGAAGTCAGGAAATCACTCAGCTGGCGAACTTAAATAAATGGTTCTTAATATATTCATATATATATTATGTTTACATATATATAAGAAATAAATATATAAAACTGGGGCACTTGCCGGGGTGGGATCCTATGCGAAATATGGACATATAGATAAAAAGAAATTGCCATAGAGATATGTCCATCATTTCACTTATAAAATGATGGCAAAACTTTTTTTCTTATAGAAATGGCCCAAATGGGTAAAACAAAATATTTATTAAAATGGTTTTTTTTTTCCAACTTAAATATGATTTTTTTGGGCATTGCCGCAGTGCTCCATGACATCCTCCGTCCCAATCTTATTTACGTAATTATTGTGTGCTCGAAATTTAAAAAAAAATATTTATTATTTTCTTTGTCTTAATTTTAACTACACTATTTATATTTTGGGCGTCTCAATCTTGATTATATTTTTCTTTAAATGGAAATATTCTTTTTAACTAACACCCTTCAAACACTCATTTATTTATCATATATCACTCTCTCATACACTCAACACTTTATCACTTTATTACCTTTTAAATATTATTATACTCTTCAATAAAATTGAATTCTCCTTTCTACCTCAAACACTTTATTACTTTATCACATAAAATACTAATAAATAATTTGTTCTTAAACTCCGAGCACAGAGTAATGTAGTAGTCAAGATTGGGAAGGAGGGAGTAGTATTTTATGTGTTAAAGTAATAAAGTAAACTCCGAGCACACAATAATGTAGTAGTCAAGATTGAAACGGAGGGAGTAATATTTTATGTGTTAAAGTAATAAAGTGTTGGGATAGAAAAAAATTATTTATTAATATTTTATGTGATAAAGTGTTGGGGGTAAAAAGAATTATTTATTAGTATTTTATATGATAAAATGAATATTTTCATTTAAAAAATATATAAATAAATTTAGGGTGCTCAAAACGAAAATAGTGTAATCAAGATTGAGACTGATATATATAAATATATACTGATATACTCTATAAATTTAAAAATGGGAATGCGGGTGGGATGAATGATGACATCTACAAATTTTATGCAATAAAATAAAATGAAATGGGACACCGGACGAATGAGAAATAAAACAGGGGGATGGATGTCTGGTTGCTTTGAAATGGAGATAGATAGTGGGCCTGCATTCAATTATGCTGCGCCAATAATTGATGTGAAATGTCTCTGTTCTCTTAACTAAAAAAAATTAAACTTTTGGCCTCAACCTAATTTCTTCTAAAAATATCACATCTAATCATGTCACATTGGCTGATTGGCATATATCCAACTTTGAGGTGTGGTTTTGAAACTTCTATTAAATTATTATAAGTATATTTTATTTTAATAAGTGGCGTCTTTTTAATTTAAAATAAAAGTGAATTATATTATTCCACATTTGTTTGAAAACTAGACACTTAAGTCTAAAAAAAAAAAAAGACAATGATGGACAAAATGGTGATTATGTGGTATAAGGAAGGATGTATATATAGAAAATTTCACATGATAACATGTGATATTTTTAAAGATAAAATATTATAAATAGTTATCTAATTTTGCTAGTGTTCATAAATAGTTCTATAAGTTTTTATTTATCAATTTTGATCATTTTTGTATCAATTTTAGTCATTTTTATTGGAAAATTGAAATTTTGATTGGAAAATTGACCTAACTTTTTATTCTGATCACTTCACCAGTCAACAACACTTTCATTTGAATTGTCTCTAGATCAATTTCATGTTTTGATTACACAATTCACATGAATCGCGACTTCAAAATTACTAATTACATTCATTTTCGTGACTAATTTTGAGTGATTTACGTTGAGGCGATGATTGAGACCTATACTATTCTATTTCTCTTATTGAACTCGTCATTTCGATTCATTTTTTGTGTCATTTTATATATTACAACATATTTTCGACAATTTTCCGACCAAAGTTAGAGGACTATTTATGTAAGAGAGCAAAGTTATAGATCATTTATGACTTTTTTCTAATTCTTTACAAGAAATTAGTGAGGGTTGGCAAAAATAATTTTTTTGGGTTGAAAAAGAGCCTTTTTGCAAATTGTCCATAATAAATCTCCATCCCTCGGCAAATTAAATTATCTACGAAGCATATCACATATTGAAATTTGTACAACATAAAATGAAGAACAAAATTCGTATGAAATGTCTAATGGATTACAAATTAACATTAGTTAAAGTTCTTTACTTTTAAAGTATTAAAATATCATATAGATTATATTTTATATCGTCTCACACAGGGGCGGATCCATTAACAGTTTAACACCAAAGGGTATGTACTTGCATACCCTTTTTTTTTAATATATATATATATATATATTTTATATATAATAATTATATATATTTTTAATAAATAATAAACGAATAAATTTAAAACGAAGAGCCGAGGAGGCGGCGTGCGTGCGTGCCTGGAGATGGAGTAATTACTACTAACTAGGTATTATGAACTTTATACAAATGAATTAATTTTTTCACCTCTTTGCAAGTTTGAGTTTTTAGATGAGACGTAATTCTTACATAATATCAGAGCCTCTAAGCTCATGCACTCGTCCTGGGTTCAAATCCCATTGACAATAAAACTCTACCCACATTTTATTATACACTTGTTGGGTCTCTCTTCTTCCCAATGATGGAGTTGACAGCTCAGATAATAACTTAGCCCACAAGTGAGGGAACATATTAGGGAACTATATACAAATGAATTAATTCCTCTTCTCTTCCTCCCAAAGACGGAGTTGACAGCTCAGAGGATAATTTAGTCCACAAGTGAGGGAAAGTATTAGGGAAAAATTCATCACCTCTCTACAATCTTGAACTTTTAGAATATGGGCCCACAAATCAATTGATTAAGTGAAATGGTAGATATTTTATTAAATTTCAAAATTCATTTTCCCATGTTTTACACAACATTTCATCTTCTTCACTACGTCTGTGAATCTTCGATTCTAAGAAAGCTTCTGTAAATTTTCCTTTTTTTATTGCTTTTTAAATTATTATTATCTTTTAATTTTATAAAGTGTTTATGATTGCTATTATATGAATATTAGAATCTCAGATTATCAATATATAGGTTTTTCAATGAGAGTTTTGATGAATGTTTTTTTATACTTTTATTTATTATTTATTTTAGATGTATATTACAATTTACAATATTTTATGGGGCTTTTGATGCAAATTTGTTTGCCATATCTCTTGAGTTAATGTAATGCTAGTATTTTTTTATTGGAATTTGAGATTTTGAGTAGTGGGTATAAGTTTATAATTATTTATCCTTTTATTTAGGTTTATGTTCTATTTTTTATTGGAAAATTTGGTGCAAGTTTGTTTACTTTAACGTTGTGGATGTATTAATATTAAAAATTTTAAATGATTATTTTGTAACTTATATAGAGAGAGATGTGTTTTTAAAAATAAGCAATGAACACATTTTGAACCATTTTCAAAGTATAAGAACTCGTCGAGAACGGTTGAAATATTTTTTTTAGATAAAGATTTTTTTTGTTTGTAATTCTTAATACTATATGTATTCAATATCTAAATTGCCAATATTTTGTTTATATTACTTATTTTTTGAGGACTTGTTTTACATTTTAAATAGTATGAATTCAATTTTTTTAAAGTATTTCTTTAGTTGTGCATACCTTCTTTGAAATTTCTGGATCCGCCACTGGTCTCACATGAGTATTGCCCTACAACGAAATACTAGGGATGACAATTTGCCCCATCCACGAGGTGATCCGGCCCGGCCCCGCCTCGATCGGGACAGTTATTTTGAATATTTTCAGGTTTTGGTTCGGTTTCGGGGAGAACCGATAAAATTTAAATCGGGGGCGGGGCGGGGCGGGGACGATATTTATATACCCCGCCCCGCGCCCGCTACGATACATATTATATTAATATTTTTTATATTATATATTTATATATCACTATATATATTTAAATATTTATTTGATTATTTATATTTTATTCTTTTAAATTAATTTATAAAAAATAATTTTATAACATAATTGGCTCTCCATTATTTTTAGGGAGATATGTTAATCGATTTTCGGATCAAGTTTAGGGATATTCGAAAATGTTAGGGGCGGGGATGGGGACTAAAAAAAATTCCCCATCGAGGACAAAAATTCCCCGTCGGGGCCGGAGCCGGAGGAGGCATAAACCGGCCCCGCCCCGCCCCGTTGCCACTCCTACAAAATAATGTTAATTTAAAGTATCATATGTTTCAGTTCCCAATTTCTTTTTAGCCCAAATGAGTTCAAAATAAGCCCACATATTATTTTTCAATTCAGATCACTATTTCTTGTGTCTTTTTGTGGGTAAACAATTCTCTCCGTCAAATATGACAATTATTCGTCGAGGTTTGGCACAACAATCAACATATGAAAGAATTTCCTTTTTTTTTTTTAAAAAACATTCTTGGGGAAAACAATTGAACATCAATTGGCTAAACAAGTGAAAACAGCTGACAGTTATCTCTCGACTCCCTATATATGCAGGTGGTGTGGGTTTTTTAAATAATAAAAATTGGAATGAGACAGATTTATATATGAGATGGGATACAAATTAACACATATTTCTTCTAAAGTATTAAAATGTCATGATCAAATTATATCTCATCTCACCCTTAAAATCGTCTCATACAAATAATGAACTCTATTTAAATACTACTGTCTGCGTCCAATACAAATTTCTCATAGAAAAAGTTTATTGAGTTTAAAAGGCATTAATATAAAATGTATGTCTTTTTTAAATCAAAAATATAAAATGTATGTGTTATGTACAAGTGAGTGAAATGTAACACAATTGGTGTGATTGAAAAAAAAATGAAGCCATATACTCGATAAATAAGAGTAAAAGGGGTATTTTAATAAAATAAAAATGAAGGATAATTATTAGATATAATGGGTCAATAGATTTTCGAAAAATGATATAGGAAGCTTGAATTGAGACGACTAAAATGGGAAAATGTGAAATTTATATTGAGACGGACGGTGTACTATCTTGAATACCATTAAAACGAATTAATTACATATGAAAAATCAAGATCTAGTTTTACAACACTCCAATGACAAACTAAGCAATTTCCTAAAAAAAAAAAAAAAAAAACTAAGCAACTTTAATTTGAAGGCTAGAAAATTTAATCTTACTCTAAATTGATTTGACTTTGCTCAAATAATTGGGCTTTCCTGTAAAACGAATAATCACTTGCTACACAAAAATGCCAGCTTTAAATATTGGAATCAAGCCAAAGTCAACATTTTTCTTTAAATTTTATTTAAGCAAACTAAATAGGCATATTATTTTTAACCCAACTAACTTCTAATTAATAAAATTATCACAATAATAAAAAAAATTGAATGAATGCATACGTTGCTTTGACTTTATAATTACATTAATACTTAATCTAATGTTTTCTCCTTTAGAAGAATAGTTTTTCTTTTTCCTAATATGGAGATGCATAATCAACACTTAAAAGGGTGTATTCAATTGAGATTCTATTGATTTTTTTTTTTTTTTTACTTTAAAAAGTCTGTGGATTTAGAAAATTCATAAACTTCATGCAGAGTTTAACTTACTTTTTTATTGATTTATATAGATTTTCATATACTTAACAGAATTATGGAATACATTTTTTTTATTGATTTACAATAAAATATGGTACTTTGAGGCACTTGAAGCCCATTTCTTCTTGACAAAAACATTCAACTTCTATCAAATTATGTACATTCAACTTCTATCAAATTACATTGCATTCATACACTCACAAAAAAAAAAAAAATTCAACTTCTATCAAATTACATTGCTAATTCCGAATCAAATCGACCCCAAAAATGACAAAAGCATATCCTCGAAGAATCTTCCAAGAATCTCAAAAGCTATCAAGATCCAAGATGCGCACATGAATCAAACAATTAATCATAGCATTGTTATTGTGTGAACCAGATTCACGGTATATTAATATTGCAACTAATACCGTTAAAAAACACACACACACAAAATGCAAACAAGTTGCACTGTAAAATTGGTTTACACAATATTTTGCCTTAATCGCAACCCAAAAACGATATACGAAAAGCATTTAAATCAAGAAAAATCAAATCAAAACATGGGTGTATCAAGAGATTCAGTCCTTCACCTGCGATTTTGAAACCAGACCCTCTCCAGTGCCTCCACCTGCTCCGCCGTAATGAGCTCGGCTTAGGGCACTCGGCGTAGACCCTCTCCAGCGCCTCCACCTGCTCCGCCGTGTACCGGACATGTTGGGGTTATACTGAGAAGTATGCTTTTACTTTGTATAACCAAACTGAATTTCTTATTTATTTTACTGAAAAAAATTATTTATCACATGTTGCATTAAATATGAACGAATGTTATATATATTTACTGCATACTCGTTCCATTAAGTCAGTACGTGTCACATTGTAGTTAATTTGGTGATACCAGATCACAGAAGATCAAATTAACAGTTCCTCGTGACTAAGTATAAATTCACAACCCAGATGGAAATGAACAACCCATCGTGAAAGGTTGAGGTGTAAAGCTCAGATTGACTTGTCTTGACCAAGGGATTACACTAGTGCATCATGATGCACTGAAGAGGACCTACGAGAGGATAAATTCTTCGGTATTGAATATACAAGAATTAGACCTCAGTGGTTCGTTATTTCTTAATCTTCGTTCCTTAAATAGGATCGTGTGAAATTAATAACTATTGCTTTGACTTATGATGGGAAGAGAATCAATGTGATTCGATACCTTGTATTTTGGGCAATATTATTAATTACATGACGATTGCTAAGATTTAATACGGAGAATTGAGTGCAAGCACTGCTTGCTTGATTTGCCCCCTTGGTGGGCTCAGAATCTTTATCATACCAAATCTTGCAAGTGGAAATTTATTTCCGGTATGGATAATAATGTTGAGTTGTCTTTACTCCAAGGACAAAGATGTTAATTAATATAGGGTCGGTTCAATGGCTTAATTAATTAATGGACTAAGATAATCTTAAACGCGGGAAATAATAACCGGGAGCCATATTATTGTGAAGTCGTAATGTGAGTTAAGATGGTGATGGTCCCGATTTTTATAGAGAAAACCCATGTGCGTGCGCGGAAGACTTCGTGTGATGCATATAAAACAGGGGTGAGGGCAGAGTGATTCCTAATTTTTCGTTTTAAACCAATGTGTGTTGTTTTGCTTAAAATCAAATGCATATGACAAGTAAGAACATAAAGCAGTAAAGAACACACAAGATTTTTATAGTGGTTCGGACGAAACCCGTCCTACATCCACTCTTCCCTTAATACAGGGGCACCTGCTTAACCGACTTAACCGACGGGACTTATCTCCCTCACGGGATTACCTACCCTCCATTTCGGGATTGCTAGATGTTTACCGAATTCACACTCAAACGGGACTTATCTCCCTCACGGGATTGCCTACCCTCCTTTTTGGGATTGCTAGATGTTTATCGAGTTCACACTCAAACGATCCCAGAAATCAGAAAATAGAATCCCTAGTCTGAAATCTTGCGGTACAACCTTAACCTAACTTTTGAGTTTGGGTAAATATTTGTTTGGTTTCCAACTAGGTTGAGATTTTCCCTTACATTTGTTTAGCCTCAATGCTAAGGATGGGAAAATCTCTCTAAGCTTAGGATATTACATTTGTGCTTAGATCTAGGGTAGAACACTCTTGAATATATGCGTATATTTCTTGCTCTGTGTTCTATGGTGGGAATGCTTGAGTATATGTCTTCTTAGCTCTGTAGCATTGTTTGCCACATTCTCCACACTTCCAAACATTTCCACACCTTAGAATGAAGGAAGAACTTGTATTTATAGTGTGGATTTGAATGTTACCGTTGGAGAGAATCACATTCAAATCCATATTATTCTCAAAGCTTTTTTGCGCTTTTTTTCAGGCTTGTCGTCTTCCTCTCATTGGTCCACGTCAATTTGAATCTAACGGGCTATATTCTTGATTTCTTCCGAGTCTCGGGATCTTGATTCTATCTGAGCCTTCGGAACTATCTGAGCTATCTCAGCCTTCAAGTTATCTGAGCCTTCAGTTCTTCGTGTTCTCGGAGCCTTGGAGTTCTCCGAAGACTTGAGTTATCTGATTCTCGAGTTTCTTGATTCAATGACTTTTCTTGGCGGACCTTATACGTCGATATCGACACTCGAACTTCTTGAGTTCACTCTTCCGATTCAACCCATTCCGACCCTCGGTCACTTATTTCAAATCGATTTCTTTTTTTGCACGATCCGATCACGGACCGATCGGATCAACACTTCTTCAGATCAACATATCGGGATAAAGATCGGTCGATTACATCGAGTTAGCATATCGGTTTATCATATCCGATCTCGATCACGTCGATCTTGATCGATCTCATCCGCTTTCATCTTTATATCGATCTCGATCATGTCCGATCTTGATCGGGCCTCATCCGCCATCTTCTTGATCTGCAACCTTCTCTTACGATTTCTTTGGCTTTTAGCTTTTCTTCACTTCGATTTTGCATAACCATCACTAAACTCCTAACTCATCTCGATTATCTATCTTGATCGGTCGTCTTTCGACCTCGTCGATCTCGATCATCTTCTTTTGATTTCGTGAGTTCCCCTCAATTTGTTCTCTCGTTCTCCTTAACTTGTTATCTCAGTAGATTAGCTTCAAAACACATAAGTTGATAATGTTTTGGCATAATTAATCAAAACTAAAATATCCCAAAAATTTCCCCCTTTTTGATAATGACGCCAAAACATTAAAATATATGCATTTTTACAGAGATCGGGTTTTAAAATAGATCAGTTCAGATTGTCACATTGAAAATAGTGAACTTTTGAACTCCCGCTCTGATACCAATTGATGGTATCAGTTCAGATGTTCACATTGAAAAACAGTGACCTTTTGAACTACCCGCTCTGATACCAATTGATGGTCCCGATTTTTATAGAGAAAACCCATGTGCGTGCGCGGAAGACTTCGTGTGATGCATATAAAACAGGGGTGAGGGCAGAGTGATTCCTAATTTTTCATTTTAAACCAATGTGTGTTGTTTTGCTTAAAATCAAATGCATATGACAGGTAAGAACATAAAGCAAAGAAAAAACACACAAAGATTTTTATAGTGGTTCGGATGAAACCCGCCCCTACATCCACTCTTCCCTAAATACTGTGGGCACCCTTAACCGACGGAACTTATCTCCTCACGGATTGCTTACCCTCCCTTTCGGGATTCTTTAGATGTTTACTGGAGTTCACACTCAAATGGGACTTATCTCCCTCACGGGATTGCCTACCCTCCCTTTCGGGATTGCTAGATGTTTATCGAGTTCACACTCAAACGATCCCAGAAATCAGAAACTAGAATCCCTAGTCCGAAATCTTGCGGTACAACCTTAACCTAACTTTTGAGTTTGGGTAAAGATTTGTTTGGTTTCCAACTAGGTTGAGATTTTCCCTTACATTTGTTTAACCTCAATCTTTGGATGAGAAAATCTCTCTAAACTAGGATATTACATTTGTGCTTAGATCTAGGGTAGAACACTCTTGAATATATGTGTGTATTTCTTGCTCTGTGTTGTATGGTGGGAATGCTTGAGTATATGTCTTCTTAGCTCTGTAGCATTGTTTGCCACATTCTCCACACTTCCACACATTTCCACACCTTAGAATGAAGAACTTAGAGATAAGAACTTTAGATTTATACTAGGGCTTTTGGATTCAAAAGATCGCACGACCTCTCATCAGCATATCGCCACCGAGTTTAACGGCTTATTCTTCCGACCAAATTATTCCAGTCAGTCACTGACTCAAAGATCCGATTTTTTACCGATCCGAGCTATCCGACCGATCCGATCAACATATCGATATAGCATCGTCAAGATATCAAAGTTAGCATATCGGTTTATCATATCCGATCTCAATCACGCCCTCGATCTTGATCAAAGCATCCGCCATCTTTATATCCGATCTCGACACGCCCGATCGATGATCAAATTTCATCATCCTTCATTTTCCGATCTCAACCTTCTTCTAATTTTCCGCTTTTAACTTTTCTTCACTTCCCGATTTTGATCGCCTTCATCACCATTTCTCCGATAATCTTCTTCTAATTTTCGCCAACTTTTCTTCACTTCACTTTGATCCTTTCCTCGCCTCCAACTCATTTGATTTCATTCGATCGATCCCGATCTCATCATCTTCATCTTCTTCGGAGTTCCCTCAATTTGTTCTCCTTCGGTTTCTTAACTTGTTATCCTCAGAGATTAGCTTCAAAAACACAGTCGGATAATGCTTTTAAGATAATTAATCAAA